>CAVMGG010000338.1:0-7500 GCA_963680895.1 Fragum sueziense
TGATCGATCGACCAAATGACTGACCTACTGAAAGACCTACTGACAGACTGACCTACTGACTGAGGAGACAGACTGACTGACCTACTGACTGAATGACTGACTGACTCACAGACTGACTCACTGACTGTGACTGACTCACTGACTGACTCACTGACTGTGACTGACTCACTTACTGTGACTGACTCACTGACTGTGACTGACTGACTGATTTACTGACTGACTGACTGGCTGACATACTGACTGACTGAGTGAGTAGATGTCTGACAGACTGAGTGACTAGCTGTCTGACAGACTGAGTGACTGACTGACCGACCGACGGTAAGACCGACTGACTGACCAACCTACTGAGTGACTAGCTGTCTGACAGACTGAGTGACTAGCTGACTAACTAGCTGACTAGCTGACTGACTAGCTGACTGACTGACTGACTGACTGACCTTATGACTGCTGAATGACCTAATGACGGAGCTGGCTGACCCCACAGACTGACAGAATGACCTACTGACTGACTGGCTGACCTACTGGCAGACTGACTGACTGACTGACTGACTGACTGACTGACTGACTGACTGACTGACTGACTGACTGACTGACTGACTGACCGACTGACAGACTGACTGACTGACTGACTGACTGACTGACTGACTGACCTGACTGACTGACTGACTGACTGTAGCTGACTAGACTGACTAACTGACTGACTGACTGACTGACTAACTGACTGACTGACTGACTGACGACTGACTGACTGACTGACTGACTGACTGACTGACTGACCTGACTGGACCTGACCGACCGACCGACCGACCGAACCGACGACCGACCGACCGACCGACCGACCGACCGACCGACCGGACCCGACCGACCGACCGACCCGACCCGACCCGACCCGACCCGACCCGACCCGACCCGACCCGAACCGACCCGACCCGACCCGACTGACCGACCGAACCGACCTACTGACCGACCCGACCGACCGACCGACCGACCGACTGACCCACCCACAGACCGACCCACCCACAGACCGACCCACCCACCGACAGACTGACTGACTCAGTGACTGACCCACCCACCGACAGACTGACTGACTCAGTGACTGACTGACTGGCTCAGTGAATGACAGGCTGAGCAACTGACTGACCTACTGAGTGACTGGCTGACTGGACAGACTTGATGACCTAAAGACAGACTGACTGACCCACTGAATGACAAATTGACCTACTGACTGACTGGCTGATCTACTGACTGACTGACTGATCTCTTGACCTGCTAACTGGTTGACCTACTGACTGACTGACTGGCTGACCTACTGACTGACTGAGTGACTAGCTGTCTGACAGACTGAGTGACTAGCTGTCTGACTGACTGACTGGGTGACTAGCTGTCTGACAGACTGAGTGACTAGCTGTCTTACAGTCTGAGTGATTAGCTGACTGACCAACTAACTGACTGACTTACAGATTGGCTGACCTAGTGACTGCTGAATGACCTAATGACGGACTGGCTGACCCACTGACTGACAGAATGACCTACTGGACTGACTGGGCTGACCTACTGGCAGACTGACTAACTGACTGACTGATCGATCGACCAAATGACTGACCTACTGAAAGACCTACTGACAGACTGACCTACTGACTGAGAGACAGACTGACTGACCCTACTGACTGAAATGACTGACTGACTCACAGACTGACTCACTGACTGTGACTGACTCACTGACTGACTCACTGACTGTGACTGACTCACTTACTGTGACTGACTCACTGACTGTGACTGACTGACTGATTTACTGGACTGGACTGACTGGCTGACATACTGACTGACTGAGTGAGTAGATGTCTGACAGACTGAGTGACTAGCTGTCTGACAGACTGAGTGACTGACTGACCGACCGACGGTAAGACCGACTGACTGACCAACCTACTGGGTGGACTAGCTGTCTGACAGACTGAGTGACTAGCTGACTAACTAGCTGACTAGCTGACTGACTAGCTGACTGACTGACTGACTGACTGACTGACCTTATGACTGCTGAATGACCTAATGACGGGACTGGCTGACCCACAGACTGACAGAATGACCTACTGACTGACTGGCTGACCTACTGGCAGACTGCTGACTGACTGACTGGACTGACTGACTGACTGACTGACTGACTGACTGACTGACTGACTGACTGACTGACTGACTGACTGACTGACTGACTGACTGAGCTGACTGACTGACTGACTGACTGACTGACTGACTGAGTAGCTGACTAACTGACTAACTGAACTGACTGACTGACTGACTAACTGACTGAACTGACTGACTGACTGACTGACTGACTGACTTGACTGACTGACCTGACTGACCGGACCGACCGACCGAACCGACGACCGACCGACCGACCGACCGACCGACGACGACCGACCGACCGACCGACCGACCGACCCGACCCGACCCGACCCGAACCCGACCCGACCCGACCCGACCCGACCCGACCCGACCCGACCCCGACCCGACCCGACCGACCGACCGACCTCACCGACCGACCGACCGACCGACCGACCTGACCCACCCACAGACCGACCCACCCACCGACAGACTGACTGACTCAGTGACTGACCCACCCACCGACAGACTGACTGACTCAGTGACTGACTGGACTGGCTCAGTGAAATGGACAGGCTGAGCAACTGACTGACCTACTGAGTGACTGGCTGACTGACAGACTTGATGACCTAAAGACAGACTGGACTGACCCACTGAATGACAAATTGACCTACTGACTGACTGGCTGATCTACTGACTAACTGACTGATCTCTTGACCTGCTAACTGGTTGACCTACTGACTGACTGACTGGCTGACCTACTGACTGACTGAGTGACTAGCTGTCTGACAGACTGAGTGGACTAGCTGTCTGACTGACTGACTGGGGTGACTAGCTGTCTGACAGACTGAGTGACTAGCTGTCTTACAGTCTGAGTGATAAGCTGACTGACCAACTAACTGACTGACTTACAGATTGGCTGACCTAGTGACTGCTGAATGACCTATATGACGGACTGGCTGACCCACTGACTGACAGAATGACCTACTGACTGACTGGCTGACCTACTGGCAGACTGACTAACTGACTGACTTGATCGATCGACCAAATGACTGACCTACTGAAAGACCTACTGACAGACTGACCTACTGACTGAGAGACAGACTGACTGACCTACTGACTGAATGACTGACTGACTCACAGACTGACTCACTGACTGTGACTGACTCACTGACTGACTCACTGACTGTGACTGACTCATTTACTGTGACTGACTCACTGACTGTGACTGACTGACTGATTTACTGACTGACTGACTGGCTGACATAACTGACTGACTGAGTGAGTAGATGTCTGACAGACTGAGTGACTAGCTGTCTGACAGACTGAGTGACCTGACTGACCGACCGACGGTAAGACCGACTGACTGACCAACCTACTGAGTGACTAGCTGTCTGACAGACTGAGTGACTAGCTGACTAACTAGCTGACTAGCTGACTGACTAGCTGACTGACTGACTGACTGACTGACTGACCTTATGACTGCTGAATGAACTAATGACGGACTGGCTGACCCACAGACTGACAGAATGACCTACTGACTGACTGGCTGACCTACTGGCTGACTGGCCTGACCTACTGGCAGACTGACTGACTGACTGACTGACTGACTGACTGACTGACTGACTGACTGACTGACCTGACTGACTGACTGACTGACTGACTGACTGACTGACTGACTGACTGACTGACTGACTGACTGACTGACTGAGTAGCTGACTAACTGACTAACTGACTGACTGACTGACTGACTAACTGACTGACTGACTGACTGACTGACTGACTGACTGACTGACTGACTGACTGACCGACCGACCGACCGACCGACCGACCGACCGACCGACCGACCGACCGACCGACCGACCGACCCGACACGACCCGACCCGACCCGCCCGACCCGACCCGACCCGACCCGACCCGACCCGACCCAACCCGACCCGACCCGACCGACCGACCGACCGACCGACCGACCGACCGACCGACCGACCGACTGACCCACCCACAGACCGACCCACCCACAGACCGACCCACCCACCGACAGACTGACTGACTCAGTGACTGACCCACCCACCGACAGACTGACTGACTCAGTGACTGACTGACTGGTTCAGTGAATGTGAATGACAGGCTGAGCAACTGACTGGCCTACTGAGTGACTGGCTGACTGACAGACTTGATGACCTAAAGACAGACTGACTGACCCACTGAATGACAAATTGACCTACTGACTGACTGGCTGATCTACTGACTGACTGACTGATCTCTTGACCTGCTAACTGGTTGACCTACTGACTGACTGACTGGCTGACCTACTGACTGACTGAGTGACTAGCTGTCTGACAGACTGAGTGACTAGCTGTCTGACTGACTGACTGACTGGGTGACTAGCTGTCTGACAGACTGAGTGACTAGCTGTCTTACAGTCTGAGTGATTAGCTGACTGACCAACTAACTGACTGACTTACAGATTGGCTGACCTAGTGACTGCTGAATGACCTAATGACGGACTGGCTGACCCACTGACTGACAGAATGACCTACTGACTGACTGGCTGACCTACTGGCAGACTGACTAACTGACTGACTGATCGATCGACCAAATGACTGACCTACTGAAAGACCTACTGACAGACTGACCTACTGACTGAGAGACAGACTGACTGACCTACTGACTGAATGACTGACTGACTCACAGACTGACTCACTGACTGTGACTGACTCACTGACTGACTCACTGACTGTGACTGACTCACTTACTGTGACTGACTCACTGACTGTGACTGACTGACTGATTTACTGACTGACTGACTGGCTGACATACTGACTGACTGAGTGAGTAGATGTCTGACAGACTGAGTGACTAGCTGTCTGACAGACTGAGTGACTGACTGACCGACCGACGGTAAGACCGACTGACTGACCAACCTACTGAGTGACTAGCTGTCTGACAGACTGAGTGACTAGCTGACTAACTAGCTGACTGACTAGCTGACTGACTGACTGACTGACTGACTGACCTTATGACTGCTGAATGACCTAATGACGGACTGGCTGACCCACAGACTGACAGAATGACCTACTGACTGACTGGCTGACCTACTGGCAGACTGACTGACTGACTGACTGACTGACTGACTGACTGACTGACTGACTGACTGACTGACTGACTGACTGACTGACTGACTGACTGACTGACTGACTGACTGACTGACTGACTGAGTAGCTGACTAACTGACTAACTGACTGACTGACTGACTGACTAACTGACTGACTGACTGACTGACTGACTGACTGACTGACTGACTGACTGACTGACTGACTGACTGACTGACTGACTGACCGACCGACCGACCGACCGACCGACCGACCGACCGACCGACCGACCGACCGACCGACCGACCGACCGACCGACCGACCGACCCGACCCGACCCGACCCGACCCGACCCGACCCGACCCGACCCGACCCGACCCGACCCGACCCGACCCGACCCGACCCTACCGACCGACCGACCGACCGACCGACCGACTGACCCACCCACAGACCGACCCACCCACAGACCGACCCACCCACCGACAGACTGACTGACTCAGTGACTGACCCACCCACCGACAGACTGACTGACTCAGTGACTGACTGACTGGCTCAGTGAATGACAGGCTGAGCAACTGACTGACCTACTGAGTGACTGGCTGACTGACAGACTTGATGACCTAAAGACAGACTGACTGACCCACTGAATGACAAATTGACCTACTGACTGACTGGCTGATCTACTGACTGACTGACTGATCTCTTGACCTGCTAACTGGTTGACCTACTGACTGACTGACTGGCTGACCTACTGACTGACTGAGTGACTAGCTGTCTGACAGACTGAGTGACTAGCTGTCTGACTGACTGACTGGGTGACTAGCTGTCTGACAGACTGAGTGACTAGCTGTCTTACAGTCTGAGTGATTAGCTGACTGACCAACTAACTGACTGACTTACAGATTGGCTGACCTAGTGACTGCTGAATGACCTAATGACGGACTGGCTGACCCACTGACTGACAGAATGACCTACTGACTGACTGGCTGACCTACTGGCAGACTGACTAACTGACTGACTGATCGATCGACCAAATGACTGACCTACTGAAAGACCTACTGACAGACTGACCTACTGACTGAGAGACAGACTGACTGACATACTGACTGAATGACTGACTGACTCACAGACTGACTCACTGACTGTGACTGACTCACTGACTGACTCACTGACTGTGACTGACTCACTTACTGTGACTGACTCACTGACTGTGACTGACTGACTGATTTACTGACTGACTGACTGGCAGACATACTGACTGACTGAGTGAGTAGATGTCTGACAGACTGAGTGACTGACTGACCGACCGACGGTAAGACCGACTGACTGACCAACCTACTGAGTGACTAGCTGTCTGACAGACTGAGTGACTAGCTGACTAACTAGCTGACTAGCTGACTGACTAGCTGACTGACTGACTGACTGACTGACCTTATGACTGCTGAATGACCTAATGACGGACTGGCTGACCCACAGACTGACAGAATGACCTACTGACTGACTGGCTGACCTACTGACTGACTGGCTGACCTACTGGCAGACTGACTGACTGACTGACTGACTGACTGACTGACTGACTGACTGACTGACTGACTGACTGACTGACTGACTGACTGACTGACTGACTGACTGACTGACTGACTGACTGACTGACTGACTGACTGACTGACTGACTGACTGACTGACTGACTGAGTAGCTGACTTACTGACTAACTGACTGACTGACTGACTGACTAACTGACTGACTGACTGACTGACTGACTGACTGACTGACTGACTGACTGACTGACTGACTGACCGACCGACCGACCGACCGACCGACTGACCGACCGACCGACCGACCGACCGACCGACCGACCGACCGACCCGACCCGACCCGACCCGACCCGACCCGACCCGACCCGACCCGACCCGACCCGACCCGACCCGACCCGACCCGACCCGACCCGACCCGACCCGACCGACCGACCGACCGACCGACCGACCGACCGACCGACCGACTGACCCACCCACAGACCGACCCACCCACAGACCGACCCACCCACCGACAGACTGACTGACTCAGTGACTGACCCACCCACCGACAGACTGACTGACTCAGTGACTGACTGACTGGCTCAGTGAATGACAGGCTGAGCAACTGACTGGCCTACTGAGTGACTGGCTGACTGACAGACTTGATGACCTAAAGACAGACTGACTGACCCACTGAATGACAAATTGACCTACTGACTGACTGGCTGATCTACTGACTGACTGACTGATCTCTTGACCTGCTAACTGGTTGACCTACTGACTGACTGACTGGCTGA
>CAVMGG010000338.1:12500-13659 GCA_963680895.1 Fragum sueziense
CTGACTAACTGACTGACTGACTGACTGACTAACTCGACTGACTGACTGACTGACTGACTGACTGACTGACTGACTGACTGACTGACTGACCCGACCGACCGACCGACCGACCGACCGACCGACCGACCGACCGACCGACCGACCGACCCGACCGACCCGACCCGACCCGACCCGACCCGACCCGACCCGACCCGACCCGACCCGACCCGACCCGACCCCGACCGACCGACCGACCGACCGACCGACCGACCGACCGACCGACCGACCGACCGACCGACTGACCCACCCACAGACCGACCCACCCACAGACCGACCCACCCACCGACAGACTGACTGACTCAGTGACTGACTGACTGGCTCAGTGAATGACAGGCTGAGCAACTGACTGACCTACTGAGTGACTGCTGACTGACAGACTTGATGACCTAAAGACAGACTGACTGACCCACTGAATGACAAATTGACCTACTGACTGACTGGCTGATCTACTGACTGACTGACTGATCTCTTGACCTGCTAACTGGTTGACCTACTGACTGACTGACTGGCTGACCTACTGACTGACTGAGTGGACTAGCTGTCTGACAGACTGAGTGACTAGCTGTCTGACTGACTGACTGACTGGGTGACTAGCTGTCTGACAGACTGAGTGACTAGCTGTCTTACAGTCTGAGTGATTAGCTGACTGACCAACTAACTGACTGACTTACAGATTGGCTGACCTAGTGACTGCTGAATGACCTAATGACGGACTGGCTGACCCCACTGACTGACAGAATGACCTACTGACTGACTGGCTGACCTACTGGCAGACTGACTAACTGACTGACTGATCGATCGACCAAATGACTGACCTACTGAAAGACCTACTGACAGACTGACCTACTGACTGAGAGACAGACTGACTGACCTACTGACTGAATGACTGACTGACTCACAGACTGACTCACTGACTGTGACTGACTCACTGACTGACTCACTGACTGTGACTGACTCACTTACTGTGACTGACTCACTGACTGTGACTGACTGACTGATTTACTGACTGACTGACTGGCTGACATACTGACTGACTGAGTGAGTAGATGTCTGACAGACTGAGTGACTAGCTGTCTGACAGACTGAGTGACTGACTGACCGACCGACGGTAAGACCGACT
>CAVMGG010000339.1:0-87549 GCA_963680895.1 Fragum sueziense
CTTTTAGAATATCTTTTAATGGTATTATCTGCTTCAATATCTGTAGAATTTGAAGATAATTTTTCAAGAGATTCCTTAGACTTAAGTAGGAATGTTCTCTCTTCAGGCAAAGAAGTGTTAATGAAAACAACATCCCTTGAGGCTTTTGTCAATGGCTGTTGTAAAAGTAAGTAGCAGGCTTCCTGGGCACTAACCTCAACACTATTCAAGAATTTATTTCCAATATGTCTAACCTGTTGTCGGAGATCCATATTTCCTCTTCTAGCTTCTTTACATGCCTCATTCATAAGAATACTCATTCCTCTCTGTGCTTTACTAATATATGAAACTATATATACAGCACATGCATATGGATCCAATACAAATTGTAAGTCATGGTTTGCACCCCAAGCGTTTAGAATAGGTTTCATGTATGCATTAATTCTAACCTCACTTAATTTTCTTTTCAGAAAAACCTTTGGACCACTCAATGAGCTTTGGACTGCTTTGATGTAATCATCCTTGCTTACTTTGATCTCAGTAAGGAAATCATCTACCGTAATATTTGTTTCCTTCAACTCATCCAATTTCTTTTGTATTTTGACAAATAAATCTTTGTAATTTTGCTTTTCTTTACAGTCATTTAACGGTTCCAATATAGTTGTGCTTTTCATTGGAGGAATGGGAAAACCAAATCTACAAATAGATTTCTGTTTCTTTCTACAAGACTTGGAATGTTTATGTATCTGTAGTTCTACAAGTTGTTGATCTGGATTTTTCTCACAAGATACATACTTATCTATGAAGGATGTTACTTCATCTAATGAACTTTCATGATATCTAGGAGCCTTTTCAATCCATATTAACATGTGGATGTGAGGTGAACCTCTTTGTTGGAATTCAACACGATAAAAGTAATCTATTATTTTTCCTAATGGGTCATGGGGACTTTTAAGTACAGTGTTTATGAATTCTTGTACTCGGTTGTCAAAATACCTTACACATGTAACTGGATCTTTTTGCACAAGTTTTGTTTTATCAATCCAAGTCAAGTTATCCAATTCTTCCACAGACATTGTTTTTCCATCATTTATCTGAGAGAGCATATTTAGTAGATCATGCCATCTGGTATCTGCCGACGAAAGAGATGTAAACCAAGTAGGTAATCCTAGTTGTCTAATCATTGCAAAAACATCTTTTTTACGGGCTTCAAAATATGGTGGTGAATTCCTTAAACTTCTGAAAATATAAAATCCCTCATCCAATCTCACAACACCTTTAAGATGATTTGTATCAAGCATTTGTGAGGCAGTAAATGTTTTACCTTCTGTTTTACATCTACGCAAAGCAAGATGGACTTTATCAGAAATTTGTTTCAGTTGAACTTTCTTTAACTTAAAGAAGATATTGGGAATATTTGATGCTACTCTGCGATCAATATGCCTCAGTTCTAGCTTGCATGTATCACTATAGTGAATGTGAACATGTTTTTTATCATTTGGACTTCTTCTCTGTCCACAGAAAATTGTAGGAAAAGACAAATATTCTGCATCAGGATCTTGATAAAGGCTGAGTGGTGTTTGACCCTCACCTGGAGCAAAAGTATAAGCGTTGTCTTTATTTGGGTCTGCAGCATCCAGCATAGTGTCACTATTACCAATAACCTTTTCTGTCTCGTCAACTTCACTAAAGTGATCAGAGTCATAATTCACATCATCATTACAATCTAATTCTTCACTTACGCTTTCACCTGTCATTCCAAAGAACTCTTTTACTGTATCACTACAATCTGAAGTAATTGATTGCATCCAGTCATCATCTACTTTAACACCAGATTCTTTATACAGTACACTATGGTTCACTAACCAATGAAGAGCACTTAAAACATGCAGAGGTCTAATATTTTCAGTGAAATCACATTTATTATATGAAAGTTTCTTCTTAAGTTTAACAGGTATTGTATAGTGACTATCTAATGTTCTTGGTAAACTGTGTATAACAGGCTGAATGTCAACCGGGACATTGACAACATTCCCTTTGATGGACAACTGACCTCCTCTTGGTAATTCTCTAATCTGCATAAATGGGATTCTCAAAGAAACTAATCTTTCCTCTAGCTGATGTAAATTCAGTTCCTTTGGCAGTACAGGAAATGCATTTTGATTGAAAACAGACATTGGAGGGACTTTGTTAAGTTTAATTTTTTCATAGCATGTTTTACACAGCCATTCACAATCATCAACAGAGATGTAATTTGTAGAAAATTTTTTAACTGCATCAGAAGAGCATTTAGAATTTAGTTTGTTGAATAACACAACAGAATGTTTAAACCATGTTTGGTTACAGCATGAACAAACATAAACAGGGCCTTTTGAAACATTCTTCTTAAATTTTTCAATGCAGTCGTCTAAGCTGGAACCATATCGCTTTGAACTTTTGTAGCTCTTTTCCTTAATTTTATAATCTAAATTAGACCTTAGACTCTGGCGCTTAGTCTTATTTCTTTCATTTTCTACTATCATATTGAATCTTGATGAACGTTTATTCTGTTTTTTCATCCTTTCTGAATCTTTATACAATTTACTAGAGCGGCACTTGTGCATTGATTTAAGAGTTAACATTCTTTCTTTCTTCTTTCTTTCCTCATTTTGTCTAACTTTTTGCATAGAACCCTTTGTCATTGACCTTTCTTTGACTTGCCTTTCTGGATTTTCTCTTGCTTTTTTCTTTGAAATATTTGTCATTGTCCGTTCCTTGACTTGCCTTTCAGGATTTTTTCTTGCTTTTTTCATTGAAGTATTAGTCATAGTCCGTTCCTTGACTTGCCTCTCTGAATCTTGTCTTGCCTTTTTCTTTGAAATACTAGTCATAGTCCGTTCCTTGACTTGCCTTTCTGGATTTTGTCTTGCTTTTTTCATTGAAATACTAGTCATAGTCTGTTCCTTGACTTGCCTTTCTGGATTTTTTCTTGCCTTTCTCTTTGAAATACTAGCCACTAATCTTTCCTTAGATTGTCTTTCAGGATCCTGCCTAATTTTCCTCATATAACTTTTCATATATTCATTTCTTTTTAATCTTTTACGTTCGTGTACAATTTCATAATCTGACCTAACTTCTTGTTTGCGCTTTTGTCTCTCTGCTTGATCCTTGAAATATATGTCAATCAAAGATAATTTCTCAGGTGGACAATTTGTAAATTCAATTTCATTTTTCTTGGATTCAGATTCATGGATTTTTTCTCCTATAACAAATCTAATTGGCATCATGTCAAATTGTTCATTTAGATCGATGTTCATACTTTGATACATTGCATACATGAACATTACCAAATCATCTATTGAAAGAAAAGAAGCTAATAATGATCTTCCATCATCATCTACCAATCCATCAACACCATGTGAATGAGAATCAAATAAACAATATCTACCATCCTGCCTGAAAATTGCAGAACAAACTGAACCAATGATAAATAAAAGATAAGAAGTTGTGTGAAATGCTTCCTTCAAACAACTGTGAAGTGATGACATATGAGTGTTGATAGAACTTTGAATAAATACACCAGATAAAATATTTCCTCTCACAATAGAAACATGTCTATCAAATGCAGTTACAGAACCTGGGATCTCTTCCAAATTCAAAAGCAAGCTTTGAAAGTCATTCCTCGCTTTCAGTCCAATCACTATTTCTCTATGTAATCTATCTCCTTCTATTAGAATTTCATCTAGATTTTGTGAAGATGGCAGATGTCTAAGCTCTGTGTATATCATCGAGCATAAGGCATTGGCTGTACATTGTAGATTTCGAGAGGATGGGTCAAACATTTGATTACCTTGATGAAAAGTTCCGAAAATCATTGTGTTGGATTCTGTATCTTCAGCAACAACTTCAGTAGCAAGAACAGTATTACCATCAGCACTAGCATCAATAACAGTGTCAGTAAGTATATCATCTGCAGTATTTGGTAAAGTATCATGAACAGTATCAAGAACAGTATCAAGAACAGTATCAAGAACAGTATCAAGAACAGTATCAAGAACAGTATCAAGAACAGTATCAAGAACAGTTTCAGAACAAATTCCAGACACAGATGGTTTTTGTGGGTGGGCAAGTCCCCCATCTGATATTCCAAAGACGCCCTCCATAGACACAGATGGTTTTTGTGGGTGGGCAAGTCCCCCATCTGATTTTCCAAAGACGCCCTCCATAGACACAGATGGCCTTACATCTGTTTCATCCAAAACAGATGAAGGTAAAGGGTGGGATAGGCCCCCATCTGATAGTTCAAAGACACCCGTTAAATCAGCTGTGGTTTTCGTGAGTACATCTCTTCTGGCTCTACTCATTCGCCAATTCTTCTTGCGAGGCATTTTCCTTCTGCAATTAGAAAATATAAACTAAAATGGCAAATTTTCCAGACATTCAAAGACAACTTTTGACATTGTCTGATGACCAGGACCCTGTTTTACAAATGAATTGAAATGTTCATAAAATCATAAGAAAAACAGGGCCCTGGACCATAAAAGCTGCTACATGTGTATGAAGTGTAAATTTGCAAGCATGTATCGTTTTGACCTTGATAAGTCACTTTAACAATGTTATTAAGGGATTCATACCAATGAATTATGAACTGTTTTAATATCAAATTTGAGCACTACATCTTAATTTCTAACTTACAAGGAAAAAACAGACAAACTAATGGACAGACCAGATTTTATATTGATCCCTTTCTGATCTTTAGGTGCAGATAGTGTAAAAATTCAAGAGAAAGTAATAAAAAGCCAGTTCTTACATTAAACGGATAAATCAATGGTAAATCCAAGTCCCTTTTTCCTCTGTATCTCTTTTCTTTAACTTCGTCACACTGTACTCTATATCTTTCAGCAATCAACACAAAGTGATCTATATTAAGGTACACAACCTTAAGTCACATAGGGTAGAACTTATGTTCACAATAATTCCAATATATACTCCAATTCACTGTCACAATGAACTCACAGCTACATAAAAATCACAAAACTGTATTTAGAATTAAATCAGTGTTGCACAAAAATCATAAAAAAATGTTCACTATTAAAGTGTTCACAATTCACTGTTCCACACAAGAATCATAAAAATGTGTATAACATTTCCAATTTTGGAAATAATAATAAAAGTTCACAAATGTTCCAAGTGATATTACGGTAAGTCTTTTTGTAATATTGATAAATTTGTCTGAAATAAATAAGAACAGTTGTTGAAATCATGATTGATAGAATAGTTGAGTGACAAAATGTAAGTTTCTTGAAAGACAAGATGTGTTTGTGAAACATGAATGCCCGAAATGGCTATTTTTCTACAATGTTAAGTTTTTTAATTAAGAGTTGATAAGGGTTACATGGAACATATAGATATCATTGAAAGGAAGTTAGATACCAAATTTCAGCTTTGTTTGTCAAACACTTTTGGAGAAAATGCAAAATGTTAAGTTTTCTGACAGACAGACAGGAGTAAAACAATAGAAATCATGTTATTTTGCTAACCTATGTAAAAGATCTGGAAGTAATTGCGATTAGCAATTCTAAATTATTCACTGTGTGTTTAGTTTTGAGATTTAAATCTAAATTTGTTCAAAACGTTATAATAATTTAAATATTGGCATGACACTGTACATTACTAAAGACTAGAAAATCAAATTCAGTTTATTGTTGAAATATCATTTCCAAAACTTAAATAAATGTGTATCTCTGTTAAATTGATAGAAAATAATTTCCACTTTCTATGAAAGTGGTAAACTATTTTTTGTGATAAACAAGGCGGTTATCCCAAAAAGAGGCCCTCTTCATAACTGGTGATAATCATGTATGCAATTCAAAGAAAGCAAATAACAACTGTCTTTGAAATACACAATCCTACATACTCAAAAGATTCCTGCAGCATGTTTTGGTCACCAGCACACTTACCTGGTATAGGTTAACGTCTGCAATAGCCCCTAAAGAACAAAGTCTATCTAAACTTTTGATTTAAATAGAATTTAACAAAGTATGGGTTACAAATTATCAATCATTCTTCATAATAATCATAAACTGTTGTTTTTTTTTCTTCATTAACACAAACACTTGTCACGGGTCAAGAGGGTCTGAAATGAGAAAAAGAGTATATCACATTTTGGCATCAAACTTAACCATTTTCCAAACTCTTCCAATTTGAAAGGTGTTGCAGACCGCAATATCAAGTGCATGGAATTTTAAATTTTTTGGTGTTTTTTTGTTCAGAAAATATTGTGGAAAATGAAAAAAATTGCTTATCACAAGCAATTTCTTCATTTTCCACAATGTTTTCAAAAGCCTTTATCTTGCAGGGTGTTGAAAGGCGTCACTGTGTGGTAATGGGTTAAACAGTGGACTCTTAATAATTATATAATCCTGTTATAAGACATTCATTGCAAATTAGCAATTTCCTGTCTGCAAAAACTTAAAATTTTGAGAACAATATACTCCCTTTTTAGCTTTTTTCTGTTAATTGCAATAATTATCTTGACAAATAGACATTGCAGTTAAAAAGAATCCACTGTTTAGTGCATTTTCTCTTTTCTCAAACGATAAAAATTCAGACTGTCAAGATTTGACAGCTACTGCAGGTGATGAATTGGGTTACAAAACTATATGGAATTTGTGAACATTACAGAACAGAAAATACTGAAGGAAAAGGAGCAAGTGCTAATAATCAGCATTTTGTTTTTTCTTTCAAAGTTTTCTGACACTAAATTCCTTCAGAGACATGAAAACATGGTCTTGTTAGGGAAAGGGTTAATGAACGTTGAATTGATTTTCATGTGACTAAAATTCAACACAAAAGTTCTAAGAAGGGTGTCTCAAATAAAAAATGGTCTTGGAGATGTTTTGAAAATTCAAAGTAAAAATAAAAAAATTGCAAAAAGTCACCTAAGGAACATTCTGGCAAAGTACACTCATAATATGTCCAGTGATTACAGAAGCGGCAATCAATGAAAAATTTTCTAATGATTTCTGATAAGCCCCATCCTGCCATGCACCCATTTTTGGACAAAAAACAGTTTTTTTCTAACATTTGACCGCTTGACCTAGTTTTCAACCCCAGTGACCCAATTTCAATCCTTCAATGATTTCATCAAAACAATCACTCTGACCTCTTTTCAGATTGACTGGGCAGAAAATATGACCTCTGAAGGGCATACAAGGTTTTTCTAAGATTTGACCTAATAAAGATTTATGTTTAATTAAAGAACTTTTTCATGGTTTGTCATATTCTGATAAGCCCTACCCTGCCGCACCCAAATTTATAGACCAATTAAAATTTTACTAACAAAGTATTATTGAATAACAAAGTATGGTCGAAAGTAACAAAGTATGGTTGATTTTAAGAATTTCTCGTGATTTCTCCCATTCTGATAAGCCACGCCCTGCAATGCCCACATTTATGGACCAATCAAAATTTCATGAACAAGTTAAGTATAGGGTCACTTAAGGTGCATTTCTACCAAGTTTAATTGAAATTGGCCCAATCGTTGATTTTTAAAGAATTTAACAATTATTTTGTGATTTTTCTAAGTCAGATAAGCCCGGCCCTGCCACACTCAAATTTATGGACTAATAAAAATTTCACGAACAAGTTAAGTAAAGACTCACCCGATGTACATTTCTGCCAATTTTGGTCAAAATTGGCCGAATGGTAGATTTTTAAAGAATTATTTTGTGATTTCTCTAAGTCTGATAAGCCCAGCCTGGCCACGCCCACATTTATGGAGCAATCAAAGTTCTTTAAACAATTTAAGTATAGGGTCACCTAAGGAACATTCCTTCAAAGTTTGGTCAAAATTGACCAACTGGTTTGAGAGGAGAAGATTTTCAAAGAATTATTTTGTGATTTCTCGAAATTTGATAAGCCCCGCCCTGCCACACCCACATTTATAGACCAATCAAAATTTCGCTGACAAGTTAAGTAAAGAGTCACCCAAGGTACATTTCTGCCAAGTTTGGTCAAAGTTGGCCAAATGGTTGATTTTTAAAGAATTATTTTGTGATTTCTCTAAGTCTGATAAGCCCCTCCCTGCCACGCCCACATTTATGGACCAATCAAAATTCTTTGAACAATCTAAGTAAAGGGTCACCCGATGTACATTTCTGCCAAGTTTGGTCAAAATTGGCCGAATGGTTGATTTTTAAAGAATTATTTTGTGATTTCTCTAAGTCTGATAAGCCCCGCCCTGCCACGCCCACATTTATGGACCAATCAAAGTTCTTTAAACAATTTTAGTATAGGGTCACCTAAGGAACATTCCTTCAAAGTTTGGTCAAAATTGACCAACTGGTTTGAGAGGAGAAGATTTTCAAAGAATTATTTTGTGATTTCTCAAAATTTGATAAGCTCCGCCCTGCCACGCCCACATTTATAGGCCAATCAAAATTTCACTGACAAGTTAAGTAAAGAGTCACCCAAGGTACATTTCTGCCAAGTTTGGTCAAAGTTGGCCAAATGGTTGATTTTTAAAGAATTATTTTGTGATTTCTCTAAGTCTGATAAGCCCCGCCCTGCCACGCCCACATTTATGGACCAATCAAAATTCTTTGAACAATTTAAGTAAAGGGTCACCCAAGGAACATTCCTGCAAAGTTTGGTCAAAATTGGCCCACTGGTTTGAGAGGAGAAGATTTTTAAAGAAAAAGTTAACGGACGCACGGACGCACGGACGCACGCACGACGGACACACCGCCATGACAATAGCTCGCTGGCCTTCGGCCAGTGGAGCTAAAAACAGTAAATTTCAGAATCAGTAATCACAACAGGAAATTTTCATAATCAGTAATCACAGTGCAAAATCGCGTGACTCAAAATTTCAGATAATCTTCAATAATTTTGTTAACACTTCACCAATTGAATTCCATTTGAAGCAGAGTAGGTGGGAAATGCCATGAATTAAGTGGACGTGTTTTTTTTTTTTTTTTTTTTTTTTTTTTTTTAAGTATTGTGATATAAAAGTCATTGACGATCAGCCAAAACTTCAATTAATCTTCAATAATATTTAAATCACATGAGTTAAAACAACAACAGCCACAATCAACTAATGCCTGGCGGTTTCCCGGTAGCAAGATAACTCGTACCAAGTCAAACTCGTACCAAATCCAACTCGTACCATTTTAGTCAACTCGTTTCAAATTTAAGTCAACTCGTACCAAATTTTGGTCAACTCGTACCAAAAAGGGAAAAATGCAGGAGTCAACTCGTACCTTTTCTTTTAATTAACATTTTCCCTCAAATGTTCTGTAAATATTTTTGTACTTATTTATGTTCTAGCATCGGAATTAACATTTCAATGTTATTGAAAGACTTTGTTAACATTTTTAATTTTTTACTGTTAGAAAACATCATATCAGTATAAACCTTTATTATATCAAAAATTTGACCAAATACAAATATTTGGTGAAATCGTATTTTCAACAAAACCTTTATAAGATCATAATTTTGACTGCATATACGAATATTAAGTGAAATCGAATTTTCAACTTTTTTTAAATGTTTGCATAGATAACAATGATAAAAGTAGGTGTAGCGTTTTCACTTTTGTTCAGTATAATTACAAATTATCAAACTGTCAAGTATTATTGCTTTTATCAAAAACCTATATAATGATAATAAAAAATAAAATGCAGTCGCTGATAACAAACCACAGTATAAGTAATTGTCAGAAATCAAACAATATATTATTTTATCGCTGAGGTAAAGGGTAAACAGTGACCACGCGTCATTCACAGTAGCAACGCGTCATAATCAAAGTAGTAATTAGAGTAGCGTGTGATTCACACCTTTTTAAAATTTCTTAAAGTACAATAGGCCTAACTTGTTAATCGTTTTGCTAACTATACCCGGTATTTAAGGACCCTAATAAAATAGTCTTGCGGAAATAATTTAGGCAACAGAAGAAGTTATGATTGTCGTCATTTGGTCTTTGTCGCTTTGATAATATTTGCTTTCTGTTGGCGCGTTTCTCTGTATTATATGTATTCTTCCCTCTTTATACAAGAAAACATCTTCATATCTAAAAAAATTTAGAAAAATAATGATTGTTGAACTAATATGAAATATCGAGATTAATTATTTTTTGGTTTGGAGAAATGAAAAACTGGGATATAAAAAGGTACGAGTTGACTCCTCCATTTTACCATTCTTGGTACGAGTTGACTAAAATTTGGAACGAGTTGACTTAAATGGTACGAGTTGGATTTGGTACGAGTTTGACTTGGTACGAGTTATCTGTAAACCGGTTTCCCACCTTCTCTGCTTCAAATCGAATTCAAATCTGTCAAAAATTGTTGTGTGACGTGAGTATGCACCATGGTAATGGCGAATGCACCGTTCCGATACTGATAGTTTCATCCAATCAGAGCGCGTCATTTATTCACCGCCGATAAGCTTGTTGCTCCGCTTCCCAAACACTACCTAGCAACGTATACGCTCTAGTTAAGGCCGCCGGTTTAAAAATACGAAATTTGTACACATTTCTAGCATTTTGATGCAAAAATGCGATTTGGGAAACTTTTGCATGGATTTAGGTATCCAAAACGAATGAAAGGGGCAAGGTTCATTACATTTCACAAGCCCCAAACAAAGCAAAAGAGCTGTTTACGCTTGATTGTAAGCATTTGACCCCATTCATTTAGCAGATTTAAAGGCTTTGAAGACAGCAGATTAGATTTTGATAGAAAACCCAGCATAGAAACTATTGGGACAAAAGGAAGAATTGTGGATTTTCAACGTGGATTTCTTCTTTTGTCTCAATATTTAGCAAACTTTGTTTTATTAGGGACGTCAAAATCACAGGGAATTTTAGCGATTTTTATGTAGACTCTTTCTATTAAAGACTTTAGAAAGAGTCTACATAAAAATCGCTAAAATTCCCTGTGGTCAAAATCGGGCTTGTTTGGGAAAAGGTGAAACACTTTCTCTGTTACGATGCTGCAACTGGTTAACTAAATCTACTAACATGAATAGCCTTCAAAGAAAAGTAGAAAACAGGTTGGGTATCAGCATGTTCTTCTTTTCTCTCTATGCCTTTCAAAATGACATTTATTCAGAATCGGGTAGATCTATTATTTGGGAAAGGATTAACAAAATAGGTTTAAGCCAAGGGCGGATCCAGATTTTTTCCAGGGGGGGTCAAAGCCCAAACAATGGCTTAAATATGTGTTAAATATGTTTTATATAGTCAAAATTCAATTTTTGATCAATTCCAGGGGGGGTCATGCCCCCCTGACCCCATCCCTAGATCCGCCCTTGGTTTAAGCTGTGTGATGATTTTGCCATTGATTCAAGTACCACCACCATTGCTTTTTCATACACTTGTTTTATTTTTTTTAAATAAAAATGCACAAAACAATTCAAGTCAATGTGCTTCATTTCACTGTTTGGTCTACTTGATAAATTGGTTAAACCTTCATTCAACTCCTTTTGATAGAAGATCAATCTGGAAAAAAAACACACACAAAACAGTTAGTATGAGTGTTAATTCATTAAAAAGTCACTAAACTTTCTAACTTTTGACGCTTTTCAGAATAATACTTGCAAATAAGCATACTCACAATGTATATTTATTTGTAAACAAGAACTGCTTTGAACACACTGGGGCCATTTAATCCCAAATTTTGATGATAAAACAACTGATACATGTGGCAAACACAGCAATGCATCTGATGAACAGCAAAATACATTTGTAATTATAAAAATCTTTTGTTATTTCAAATCCTAAGTCATATGATTTGGGGTCAGGAGCATGGGGTTTAAAACTTTAATGTTTTGTGTGTGCTTTCAACATCAAAATAAATTGACAAAGCACCACAAACTCCTTTGTAGCTTTATGGGTAATTTGGTCACCTACCTTAATAGAATATTTTGGGAAAAGGATTTAAATCAGGTTATATCAAAGGTCATTAAGGTACTACACCCCTAATGAGATTCATACATATCCAAACTTATTTGGTCCAGGTTGTAAACATTCGGGGGAACGTTCACCGCTGAAAATTTACGTTGACCGAATAAGTTTGGATATGTAATGAATGTGTCGCGCGAAAAAATCCGATGTCACATATATATCTTATTCAGGGTGTACTACCTTAAATTAATATTTAGCTCACAAATAGCATTTTTCCTTCAACTGTAATTTTGTTCATGCTTTTATGCACTGACACCAAAATGTAGAACCTTATGTTGGCCATATCTTGCTTCCTACAAAGAGACTTTCATCAAGATAATATTAATATTAATGTTTACATTACTTACCAATGAAACAATAGATTCTCAGGAAGAACTGGAAATCCATAAATATGTTTCAGAGAAGTGAGCATGAGAGTGTCTTGAATTCTTCAGCATGGATTCACCTGTTATTTGAAAGATAATTCTCAATATACATGGTATTTGTATTTGTGCATGCAAATGCTTTCCACATTATACTATCTATCTAGTCACAATATCCTAACTTATTATGACAATGGCAATAAATATCATTGAAAAAAGATAAATCCTGACCTCAAATAACAAAGATTTGAAAAATACTCCTAGAATTGCATAAAGATTGAATATTATAACATATAATTCTAATCACTTATCCCAATCCCAAACAACAATCAAACTAACTGATCCAGGTTGAAAGACCAGAGTGCATTCACATTTAAAACTATTGAATTAAAGAAATCTCTTCTTTTCACTAAATGATTTTTAAAGGCAGTAGCTATTTGTCTGGTTCAGACTATAAGTCATTTATATTATCTGTCAGGAACCGGATAACTAGCCATATAGAGCTGTTAACATTATTTGTACGGAACCATACAAGCCGCTATAAATGATGCATTGGAGATATTTGTGCATTCTTACTGGTGGATGTGTTGTAAATTTATACATTTATCCATAAAAATATCTTCATTGAATATGAATGAGGTTACTAAACTGTCTGAACAGAATATCATTTAATCTGTAGATATAGCTTTTTGTCATTTGGAAATAAATGACAATTTTGTGCTGAGCTGTTAACTAAGTTTTTTTTTGTATTTTGTTACCTTTGGACTAAGAGGGACCTTCTGGTGAGTCCATAAAACCAGAAATGCATCTGATTAAGTAGATGACAACCAGATGTCTATTTTTTGGGACCAAAGACAAAGTAGGCAAGGGATTTTCTATGTTTTAACTTGTTTTCTCATTAACCCCATGGAATAGTTACAAAAGTAGCAAAGGGTTGATACCCAAATGGAAGGAAAAAATCCCCAAGCCCCCATACACCTTTAAGGAAACCCCTGAATTATAATATTAATGGCTAATTGTTTGGTTCTGAACAAACAAAACTCAGCTGTGTATAGGTAATCTGTCCGGGACCGGATAATATTATAGCTTTTAGCAGAGTACAGGCAATTAGTCCGGTAACATGTATGTATACAAATAGACACTTTTATTCTTAAAAAAACATCCTGCATACTACTCATGCAAGCTAGGAATTGTTTGGGAAAGGGGTAAATAACTGATTAATCTCATTTGGCAATAAGTACAAACAAAGATCAGCCTCTTTTGTGAAATATGACTTTTATCTTCTTTACATCTGGTAGAATAAAACACAGAAAATATTGACAATTTGCTACCTTGGCTTGGATGGAAGGAAAGTTCATTGAAACCTACTTTCACTTTCACTTTATCATTGGCGTTGGAAAGGCTTGGTTAAAACTGCTTAGATCTATGTAAACTCTATAGTTCTGAGATTTAAAATGAAATCACTTACCATAATTATAGTCGTTTGTGCAAACCTCGCGGTACTTTAAACCTCGCGGTAATCACAAAATTTACCATGGCGCAAAACTGTGCTATCTACGAGAATTATCCTCGTAAGCGTTGATTAGCCTAAAACTCAATCTTGACAGCTGACACCAACTAGATGAAAAAAAAATAACTAAATTGGTTAGCAAAACAAATTTTCAGCGACGATACAAAGAAACTGACCTTTTCCTAATTTTGCTAATCCCCTGATATGAAATGGCTGGTGCAATAAAAGCGCAAAGTGAAGGATTTTTGCTGAATTTTGTGAATAATTTCTGCCTTTTCTGCTTCTGTCAATTATGGTTTCAAAATGGCAGATGACGCGTCATTGATGACGTCACAGCTCTTCCAAATAAGGGAGTGAAATAAGGAGGCCCAGACAGAAGTTCAGAATGTGTGTCTTAGGTAGACTAAACTTGATAATTTCAAAACAGTTTTTTTCAGACCTCCAAAGTAAA
Source organism: Fragum sueziense (assembly GCA_963680895.1). NCBI lineage: Eukaryota > Metazoa > Mollusca > Bivalvia > Cardiida > Cardiidae > Fragum > Fragum sueziense. The sequence goes on from CAVMGG010000339.1 coordinate 14,244, forward strand.
AAATTCTTATCACAAATTGTAGCTTATTCATTTTTTTTTTAAACATTTGTAAGTACGCAATTTTTTTTAGATTGTTATAGGGGCCCAGAAAGGGGTTTTCTTACTGAGAACTATCTAAATATTGTAAAGGTTTGGCGTTCAAAGCAATTCTTTCCTGGGATCCATTTTGAACCTTTTTTTCTTTTTTCACATTCATCGGATGTTGGAAAAATATTAACAGAAATTATATTCTAATCTAGATCTGACAAAAATATCCCTGCTGATATTCAGTGGTACACATTGCAGGGCCTCAAATGAATACCGCGAGGTTTCCAAAATACCTATTTTTAGTAACTAGGTCAACATGCCTAAAGTCACGTGGCACAGAAATCAATATTATGCAGTACACGAAAAAAATCTCTGAGTAAATAAACTCAAGAGATGTTGATGCAACCATCGAGTAACAGAAATATTGAAAGTAAGGAGTTGTTATGGAAAAATTTCATTCCGAGATGTTAGTACCGCGAGGTTCGCAAGGTCAATCCTAACAAGTACAACGTGACTGTACAATCTCCTCATCCCTCATTTCACTGGGAAAGGATGCATATCCTACTTTCATTTTGAGCTTCGACCTGCAGCCAGCAACTAGCGACACTTTCACGCCTGGATTTCCGGATTAATCTTGGTGTTATGAATATAACCTTGATTGTAGTAATTCTGTCCTGTTTTTAAAATTCGACCAGCATGTTTTTTTGTGGTCAGGTAGATAAAATATAGAAATATTCTCCGAAATAGAAGATAAACAATCGGTCGTTCAGCATCCGCGGCGGTCATATTGGATTTTGTTTGTGAAGGATAGCAACAGTAACTAGGGGACTGATTTATCGCGGAACGGTGCATGCTGTTTCCTATGGCGCACCAAATGGGTCAAAAGTCTATTTAGAGCGTGCACGCATAAAATATACGTGTCGACGCGTAAATATATGCGTCGACGCGTATAGGCCTATTTACGCGTCGACGCATAACATTTACGCGAGCAGTTGAAAATATATGCGTCGACGCGTACATTTTATGCGTGCACGCTCTATATAGACCTTTGACCCATTTAGTATGTCATAATTTCCTCTATCAATTTATTGTTTTTCGCCCGTAAGTTCGCATGAGTACAGCGTATTAATTTGTTTGCTCGTGAAAATTGGGGTGTTTTGCTTGAAATCGTTGGATGAGTCTCCAGCGGTGACTACATGACTGATTACCGTTTAGATTGACGTTAAACACCATTCCAAGCAATCTAGACAGAGTTATTCACGTGATATCTAGGCCTATATCATAACAAAGACAGATCTGTTTCATCACATGACCTCGGACACAATGTGATTGGTTCCCGTACACATTAAGGCGCGATGGTTCCCCGATTATCTTAATTTCACGGCTACTAGATGTCCTTTTATAATCAAACATCATTTCAAATAGGCCGTCATTCGGCTTTGTGTAAAACTGTATCATGTATCTACCGTTATTTTTGTCGGATTTAAATAATTCTGTAGTGTCATCTTTACCAAATGCTGCATTTGTCTTTGTCTGTGAAGCTTCATCCCCAAGAGGTGTTGGATTGATTGTCGCTCTTAAAATATCTTGAAGTTCTAAAGACCTACACAATTTAGATTTGTTTTCTTTGAGTATGATTGAGTTTATATGTTCAACGCTAGTGTATGCAAGATCATGTACAATAGGTAGTGCTAGATCAACATCGATTGGTTCCTGACATACACAGAAGTTGTCCGGAATTCCAGCATCCACACAAGTCCTGGTGTCAGGTATCTTTACAAACAAACTTCGTCTGACTAGAGTCTGCTGCACTTCTGGATAAGACACACCTGTAAAGTTCATGTTGATAAACTGTTTCAGTGTTTCGTACAAATCATAAGCAGAAGTTAGTCTGTTTGTATTGTACTCGAGATTCTCACATATCCATGGATATTTGTCTTGCAGCAATTTGGGAATAGACATAGACACGAAAGGCATGTTGACTTCTATTCGACCGACGTGTGTTGTCGCTATACCTCCAAGTCTGAAGCCATGGTCACTGCCTACGATAACCAAGGCTCTGTCCATGTGGCCATTCAATTTTAGCCATGTTAGCAGTTCAAGCAAACGTTCGTCAGCATGGTATAGACCATTAAAATTATCGTGCGTTTGTTGATTGTTCCAGAAAAATGCAAACTTCAATCGTCGCGAATATTTACCCATAAATCTTTTGAAATAGTCTATCTGAAGGTCAAAGTGGTCCTGGTTTCCATAACAAGCCCATGTCGATCTACCTAAAGGTTCCAGAATGATCGGTTCTGTTAATCTCATGGTCTGCATATAATGTCTATAGTTATAGTCTATCAGTTCGTCCTTAAATCCAAGCTTCTCGTCCGTAAAAAACGCAATATTTGGTCGGTCCTCGTTATGATGGACGACATATGACGTCATTGGTTCTTCGGTCCAGATGAACGGGACGTTGTCAAAATACTCTAGCCCGTCCGTCTGTTCGAGGAAGAACGTGTGTGGCTTACCTGTCAACAGTGCCATGAGATTCGGGTAGGTGTTCAGCCCTACTTTCGTATGTCCCTTAAAGTCAAAAGCTCCCATAGTTTCCATAAGGTATTTATAAGTCTTTGGTATGCTTCGTAAAGCATGCGATCGCGACATTGAGTCAATACCTATGAAAATAACACTTAATCTGTCGTCACTTTCAAAACCAATGTTATGAGCTTTGACATTGTCCTGGTTCCACATTAAGTTCAGATGAACAAATCGGTATATTGTCTTGCCGTTCAAGTTGTTACATAGAACAATAAACACGCGTGAAGGAACAAAAATGGGAGCCGTGAAAGATATGCCTTCTCCAACAGAAATGTTGAAATCATCGATTCTGCGCACCACATGATACACACATTTGATTAACGTCACATCTACGTTATACACAGATAGAGTTGTTTTGTTCAGCTGCAAAGTTCCCTCTTCATCTACGTAGAAAAAGTTGTATCTTTTGGTACAGTTCGAGCCGGCTGATGTGCCGATATATTCGAGAATACCTTTATCCCATGGATCTAGTACAGGAATTTTACAGGACGAATACGGTCGAAGTCTGAATGAAGTTTTTCTAGTTTTCGATGTAAATTCGACGCCATATTGTGCATAATGTATGAAAATGAATACCAAAACAACTGGTATAATCAAAGCTAAGCGTTTCCTTCGTATCACATAACTCACTACCCCCATTTTTTAAATTTTGGGCTACCTCATCATTTATTTTCCAGTATTAGAAATGAATCATTCTAGAAATAGTTTCTCCCGCCTTTGATTGTTGTTGGCATCACAAATCGCCTACTCGACTCATTCTCAGTCACAGGCCTACCATCTGTAAAAGAATGGGGTGATTAAACGCCTTTGTATATCGCTGCATTTCAAAAAGACCCCATAACTGCAGCTTTAAACAAGCTGCAGGTACGAGGTTTTTGTTGAAAAGTGATAATAAGTTGTTTATTGACCATCGTTTATAAATTTCTTGTCTTAATTTGAATTACATAAAAAACATCTGATTGGACGAAACGTACGACAGTGACTTAATCAACTTAATTGCCATGTAACTTGAAATGAATAGTGAGATTTTATTGGACTGCATGCATGGTTGGTGAATACCAACCCGGTATACATATACTAGGACAAAAAAGATACGCAACCCCAATGTTTCATAATATTTTTGACAAAATATGTTTTTAATGGTTGTTGAGTACATTTTTGATATACCTGCATGCATACGCATAAATACAGTGCCATTTTCTTCAGATGTCGTACATTCATCACGTGATACATGGTAAATTGTTAAAAACTGATTATCCCATGCCGTGTTTTCTAGATGACTACTAGCAAAACAAATTTTCATCAAACACAAGCTAGAACATAGACAAAGAAGACGCCAAAGCGTGCACACACTCTTCACTACGCTACGCATAGCAAGGCTAGGTCAAAGCCAGCGCCTAACTGCAGTGCAGATGTTGTTGGTGGAAAAGCTTCAAAATGTTGTCGTAAGACATTGATGGGGCAAAAAATTGACACATTTTTTACTGTATACGTTGTTTGCTCTCAATTGGATCACAACCGATTGAGGACGAGGCAGGCGTGCAATAGATATGACGTCAAGGCAGGACCGAATAATCACGTTCACCCCACCTACGGGGTAGGTTTAAGACTGCAACAGAGACCGCTAATAACTCGTATGGACTTCACAACATTCAAATATCGGACAAAATTGAACGAAACAGATTGTTTTTTTTCGACCTCCGTCCATTTTTTGTCGTATTGTGTTGACGCTCGGTTTAAACTGGGTGTTTTCTTACTAATGAAATTGACTACCAACAAGATTTTGTGAACTTTACAAGGTGAAATGTTATTGCTTTAAATGTATTAGTTTTGTTTTAATCAGATTTGATGTCTTTGCGTGAGAAGGAATTGAAAATGAAGTTGCGTTTCTTTTTTGTTTCAGTATATAAACAAGAATCGGAAATTGGTGTCTATATGCTGATCCGGGAAGATGATGGTCTCTAAACCACGTGATCATATACAGAAAATTAGCTCATGATTATTGACTATGTGACAATGATGCATGTGCATAAAGACAGAATTTGTATACAATATAGCACAGAAAATATTGTTAAAAAGGAGTAAATGCTGGTTATAAGCATTTTCTTCTGTTGTCTTTATATTTTCTCAAGCTTGTCTCAGGTCTTGTTTTGACAAATGGTTTATTGTTTTGAAATTTTATATGCAGATGTTTACTTGATTATGGACATCATATTAATTTTAATGATACCTGGTAACCATTTTCCAAACAAGCTCCACCTTTTACGTCTCTAATAAAAATGTTTCTAAACGTTTCAAGAGAAAAGAAGAAATACTTAAAACTTACATTTTTTTTATTTCTCTCAAAGCTGTCCGAGTTAAATGTATAATAGCCTACCGTCGGTTTCCAACAAAAACATAATTACCGCGGCTTGTTTTAAGTTGCAGTTACGAGGTTTTTGTTGAAAAGCAGCGTTGTAGGGTAAGGTGGGGCAAAACGCCCCTCGGGGTAAAACGCCCCCCATCGATTTCTAGGAAATGCCAATATATATCACAAACTTATGACATTAATATGATGGTAAAAAATGTGCAGATTATGTGACAGAAAAGTGTTAGCTCTGACATTAGTCAATAAGAAATTATTTTGCAAACATCATTTTCGGGCCATTTCTTGTTATTTCCTGCTGCCATTTATTTCGTGTTACATCTGACACGGATAAATGTTATCTGACATGCAATACATATATCTATAGCACATTACGTTGTGGTTTTATTGAAAAAGAAACATTTTGTAAAATATTTGGTGTATTTGGAATACTTTGACAAATAGTGAAATGGTCACTTTGGGGCAAAACGCCCCCAGTCTTATGGGGCAAAACGCCCCCTGGTTCGGAATTGTCCGGACGTGATCGTAGACGTTCGGCGGTTTCCGATCTATACGGAAACGTTACGAAGGGGAAAATCTGCCGCCGAATGACTACGGAAACACCCGAAACATTCCGACGTCTTGTAAATTTCTATTACAGGTATTCTTTTAAGAGGAATTCTCTGTAAGGACCAGAAAATTTACATAGGGGTCTGGCACGGCATCTCATGGATTTTCCTTAAATTTTGCATGTAAACCCATTTCAACTCCCTTATGCATAATTGATACTAAGTTTTTGAAAATTGTGCATGGTTGCCGTGGAAACGAGGAAAATCCATTTTTTGCATATTTTTCTCACTTTTTGGGTAAAATTGACACATTTTTGAGCTTAAAATACATCAAGTATAACCACAAGACTTTTATTTCGGTACAAATGTATGAAACATCTGTTATTCAAAGTTGGATCGCTGCTAATCTGATATCTGTACATCTTTCATAGAACTCACATGCGTCATCAGAAAATGACCCCTTTTGCATAATTTGAACAAAGGTCAAAATTGGCAATTTTTAGAGAAATATTCCAAATGAGTCAACACTTTTTGCATCTAATCATCTACTAGAGTTGAAATATGTATCTTAGTAGAATTGAAACATGCAAAAATTTGAGTGGGCAAAAATATTTCAAGTAATGAAAAATGTAGGGAACAATTGGCACCGTGCCAAAAATGACAAAAATCAAAATCCTCTCCCCCAGAGCATACATTTTAGCCTTTTTAATGAATTACATTATCAAAACACATAAGAGTTACTGTAAACACCCTAAGGAAACTTATATTTTATCTTGTTATCCTCAAAATAATCATTTGTTGGAAATTTCCATAAGTTTTACCATGAAAAGTTGCATTTGTATGCATTTTCTACCGTTCAAACCAGTGTTTTCCAAATGATTTTTATCAAATATAACATAAACTTGTGGATATTTCTTACTAAATTCAAATGCAATACTAACATAAATTAGTTAAAGGCAAAACTTACATGGAGTTGTCACAGTTGTGGTGATTTTATTTGATGTAAGGCTAAAAAAGTGGGTGGGGTAAGTAAGTACAGAAAAAATGTACCTTTTCTCTTTTTCTTTTTTTCTTGCAGATTGATAAAATAGAGTATTTTATAGCATAAACTGTTAAAATATTGTAAAATTTAATGATAAATATGTAAATATTAGACAATTTATTGCCAAAAAAATAAAAGAAATGCCCAAAAATGGCTCAGGAAAGTACCAAATAGCTGATCTTAGACATAAATGTTGAAAACAAATGTTGCCGGGTAACATATAACATATTTAGGTATGATTGATGAAAATACTTGTCAGAAGTCCTGTAAAACATGAAATACAGGCAGACAGACACACACATACACATACAAGGATGGACAGTCCCATGATGGACACACCGCCATGACAATAGCTCACTGGTCTGACAGTCAGTGGAGCCAACAAAACAAAATGTTTCCTTCTATATTGTTTAACTGTACATGTACATTCTTTTTCAAAATAAGCCTTTGAAAGCATTGGGGAAAAGAAGGTTATATACAAGCATTTTCTTCTTCATTCTCAGTGTTTTATATCATGATAATCTTGGTATTTTTCTGAAACCCTTTCCCAAACATGATCTGGTATAAACATCCACTTATACATAAAACTAATGCTTGGAAAAACTAATGCTTGGAAAAACAGAAAGAAATGATGATGACCACCATTTTCTCACTTTCTCACAACATTTATGGTTTCAATGTACACAAATTGCATTCTTTTAAATCTTTTTACAGCAAAAACTTTCATAATTGATATATGTGACCCGTCACGCTAAAAGGGACCTTATCCAAACTTCAAAAAATCAAATTTTGACAAACTTGACAGACTGAACACAGGTCAACCACATACTGTATGCGGAAAATGAACATATAGTAAGATAGGAAACACATTCCGGGTTAGGAAAATTACATAAAAGTGAAAAGTGTCGGCCCTAGTCTGGCTGCGCAGACTGCGCAGACTGACTAGGGTCGATATTTTTCACACACCCGATAAGGTCCCTTTTAGTGTGACGGGTCACATATAATACAAGTCAAAATTTTTGATTTTGTTTGAGAAGGTAGTAAATAAACATAACAGCCATGTATTCATCATAGTTTTAGTTTTATAAATCATTATACTGTACATTGTTCTTGTTGATATTTAATAGAAGACACATAACACTAAATAAATGTTTTTTCGGAGCAGCTCTTAGTTGTTAAACAGCTTTTATTTCATTTTTGATTTATTTGAGTATAATCAAAACTAAAGATAAATGTTAAATTCACAATCAGCATACCAGTCATTTTTCAAACCATTGTCTGGTCATCTACATCGCTGAAAATGGACTGTGTTTTCTAAATTTCTGTGATAATATTTATTCTTTTCCAGCCAAATCTGAAATGTAAGAACTATAAACTTTAAGACAAGAGGATAGATGAAAAACAGAAAATATATAAGTTGAAAGAAATGAAGACATTTTGTCAATTACTTTATATATAAAACTCCTCTAACCTTTATAGCCTTGTGTTAAAGACTTTTTAAAGTTAGACAAATGTAAAAGTTCTTAAAAGTTTCCAAATCTTTAATTTGACTAAAAAATGCAGGTAAATTCCCTTATAATGTTTTAATCCTTTTCCAAACATCAGAAACTTTGACTTTTCCACTTTTAAAGCAGACACAGATGACATTAAAGCATAGAAAAAAATGAGGCAAATGGAGAAAATGCTGGTTATAAACATATCTTCTTTTGCCTCAATGTTTTCTCAATATTTTTTCTAATATTCCTTTACTAATCAAGACACAATTTTGATGTTACTGATAATATTTACATAATAAAAAGTAGCTAGTATAAAGATCTATATTCATTTACGACCTGAAAAAACATACCAGATCAGAGTTGGTTAACCCATTGTACATATTGTACTATCTCCAATTATTGTATTTAGATGCAGCCACTTTTCCCCTACAATCATCTGAAATTAAAATAGCAAACTTTCTGTTCAACCGATATACAGCAATTCAGTAATTTTTACTGCTTGCCTCTTTTCTACTTAAATTGAACACTAATCAATCATTTTCCAAATGACAAATTCTAGATGGGTCTCAGGTAAAATGTGCTGGAGACCACAGAGTGTATGTTAATAATAGATCTAATAGAATTTGTGTTCAATATATATAGTAAAGAGAATAAGACAAAAGCATTAAAGGCAGGTAATCACCATTTTTGTCACATCAGTCTTTTCTCAAGCTATCATTTCCTTCTTTTGCAACAATGTTTTCTCAGGCATGGGCCCTCAGTTTGTAGACCATTTTGCAAACAGCAGAATTTTAGCCTGGACCAAATTCAAAGAATTGTTGCGGACGACAAATGGATTTTAAGTGAATGCAATTCTACTTTTTTGGTGCTTCCTGGAAGAAAACATTGTTGGAATTTGGAAATGAAGAAATTGCTTATTACAACTTTACAAGCATTTTTTTTTTTCATTTTCCACAATGTTTTCAAAGCCTACACTGAAGTGCTTTTGCGACAGCTTGTAAAATCACTTAATTTGCAATTATGCATAACACATTTTTTGAATACTTTGGTTCTTCTGTTGGATAATTTTTCTGATTTAACCCTTTCCCAAACAACAAAATTTTGGACTGTTCCAATTTGAAAGCTGCTGCAGACAACAAAATGGTTGTTTTTCAAGAAGGAAAATGTGTACAAAATACATCAGAAAATATTGAGGCAAAAGAAGAAAATGCTGATCAAATGTCAGTATTTTCTTCTTTTACCTCAATGTTTTCTCAAGCCCTTTTCAATAGGGACGTCAATGCCAGGTCTTGTTTGGGAAAGGGTTAACTTATCCCACCTTTAATGCAAAATCTTTGAAATATGCATGCAAAATTCATAGGAAGTCCCTACTAAGGGGTTCTTTTTATGGTTAGGGCAAGGGGTATGGGGCCAAAAATTTGGGGGAAAATGCATCAAATGAGGTGTTTTAACCCTTTCCCAAACGGCAAAATTTTAGGGTGATCCACTTCAAAAACTGAAACAAATGACAAAATGGATGTTATTAAAGATAGGATTTGTGTAAAATATGGCACAGAAAATATTGAGACAAAAGGAGAAACTGCTGGTTATCAGCAGTTTCTTCTTTTGTTTCAATGTTTTCCCAAGCCTTTTTTTATAAGGGATGTCAAAACCAGGTCTTGTTTGGGAAAGGGTTAAGGGAAAGATTTTCCAGCAAGTAATGTTCTGAATACTGAAAATGCTTCTAAATATTTTAAAAACACAAGGAAAATAGGTTTTAAAAGCTATATTAATAAGATGATGAACTCCAGACCTTTGATTTTAACATAAACACTCCCATGGGAGAACATTGTAAATTCTGAAACATTGACTTCTGAGGGGAAAATTGCAATTTAGGGGGAAAATTCCCAGAGGGGAAGGGTGAAAGTTCATTTCAATGATATCAATCATATACTTTTGTCTTTCCTGTATAAAATTTGAGCAACATAAAATAATCTAAACTTACCAGCCTTTTACATAACAGCAGTTTTCAACATTCCAGCATTACATTTCGACCCTACATATCAGTATGATGATGATGACTTTTCTGATGGACCCTTATAGTAAGACAAATCACATTTATCTGCAGCTCAACTGAAATTTACAAGTTCATACTGTTATTGGAGAATCAATGACTTGATCAATTCATTTTCAATACTACAGTCATATTGTCTCAAAATCAGTTTTAATCTAGATTCTACTTGAATTTCAAATTTAAATTTCAAAATTAAATGTACCAACAACATGGATACAAAATCAGTAAATTAGCCAGAGCCAAATACCGAGGGATAGCTCTGTTGGTAAAATCAGAGACACAGCAATGCTGGTTGAATAAATATATTTAAGTAATAGGGTAACATTATAGTACTAACATTAAATAGTTAAATTTCTTCCGGCCAACGCAACAGGAGAGCAGACATCCCTACCCTCTCCCTTGCTAGATCCACCCATGACATAGTGAGGGTTCGGTTTATTGGGGTTTTACGCCATTTTCTAAGGTCATGTCGTGGCGGCTGGAGCACCTAACCATGGATTCCTGATGTTTCTCATACCAGTGCTACCACAACACCCTTACCGAGCCTCCAGCTGCTCTCCCACATAGGTTCACGATATCAAACCATTGATGGGTAACACTTTTGTCAGTAAGGGTACTTGTCGCAGCAAGGTATATCACCCACGACCCCTCGAATGAGAGGCAGATGCGCTACCAACTGCGCCATGGCTGCGGCCCTTACAAAGTGTGGGGGTTTGGGTTGAAACCCCAGCTCAGCCAATAATTGTTGAATAAGAATAAAGTGGAAAAAGTGTTGAATATGGTATAAAATCCCACTCAATCAAAAAATAATTATGTTATTCATTAGAACCATGTTGACCATTGTCATGTTGAACAAGAGCTGTCACTGTAAGATGACAATGCCCCCGACACCGCTTTGATTTTAAATTATGGCCAATCTATGTTCAAGGTCAAGGTCATCCAGGGGTCAAGGTCACCAAAGTATGTGCCTACAGAAAGGTAATATACCAAGGAATGTTGTGGTAAAGTATGAAGCGAATATGTTAAGTAATAAGGAAGTTATGGCCAATGTTAAAGTTTAAGGACGGAATGACGGACAGACAGACGGACAGACAGACAGACGGACGGACGGACAAGTCAAATTTATGATGCCTCCCTATCGGGGGCATAATAAAAAGAGGCAGGCATATTATGCATGAGATAAAGATTAAGTCCAGTCTGCAAACATTACAAGGCTGATCTAGTTCTATGCTGTCTGCCAAATAAATCAAAATTAACTGGAATTTGCATGACAAGTGAAAGATCTAGATCAAAAATTATGCTGGCCATTGTCATGCTATTAATGATCACAAATTCTGAAATAAGCTATGTTAAACCAGATAAGCAAACTTAAACCAACATATTTAGTTTATTTCACTCTTGTCCTGGTTACAGAAGTTTATTCCAATAAAAATACAATGCAACAAACCTTTATCTAGTTGAATCATGTTGATTTTCTGGTTGTGTGGGCCTAAATCCATTCCATTTGTAATTAAATGAATATTTTCACCTTGAAAACATGACCCAAATTGACAAAGGCAGCCATGACAGTTGTTGTTGTTCCGCTGTAGGTTGGGTATAAAGCGATGAACGGATCGGATTTTTCAAAGGGGGGGGGGTAACAAAGGGAGGTAATTTGAAGGTCAAAATTGCACTTTTGCTTGATTTCAATCCCTCATCAGAAAAAAGTCACATGTTTGCCCACGAAGATTTTGCTTTATATGAATAACATTTTAAGTCATCTACTGAAAAATATCACATATTTTGTTAAAAGACTGTTGACTTCTCAGAATAATGAGTTTGAACAAGACCACTATTTTGCTCCCTTTTTTGTGTTTCAAACCCTGATGATTGACACACAATTCATAAATGTCTAACATTTAGTAAATTTTAGAATCTATAACCATTAACCTTTCCAATGGTATACAACTTTTATTAAAACTTGTGATATTGTAGAAATGATATGTGATTGAGAGAGCAAGGGGTCAAATTTTGAAAATGCCAAATTTTTTACACATTTTATCGCGTTGCTATGGAAACGAAAGAGAATGATTCAAAACTAAGGCCATTTTTCCTCATCATTTATGATACTCTTTGACATATGGCAATATGAGAAAAATCCATGACTATGCGTGCCGAAATTTTCTGGTCCTTACAGAGAATTCCTCTTAAATCTTTTAACCTTGATACACATTCGCACGCCTTCTATTTTCTATGTGGGTTCATTATTTTTGTTTATTAAGCGAATAACATTAAAATAGTGTAAGTCACTTAATCAAAAGGTTCAGGGTCAAAATCTTTGTTATCCCACGTGCTCGACCGGAAAATTTAAAATTGACCACGAAGAACACCCGATATATATTGATTTCTAGTGTTAGAACTTTTTTCAGTCAGCATAAAATGCATACATTTGAAGCATGGGACAAAACGCCCCTGGGGGCGTTTTACCCCACCGCGAGGGGCGTTTTGCCCCAGGTGTGGGGCAAAACGTCCCTTTTGAAAAAATGTGTTTTTTGCCTATAAAATGCATATTTCAATACGCAAAGCCAAAATCACATGTCATAATATTCAGCTGACTTCAAGCTTTATAACACCGCAAAAAATACATCTATATCTCCATTCGTTTTAAAGATAATGACCAAAAACAATTTGGGGGGCGTTTTGCCCCACCTTACCCTACTCATTTTATTCATTGAATAACTGACTTTGTCGCCTGCAACTCATTTCGAATGTATTTAGATCTAAAATCTGGTCATTTGGGAAGGGTAAATAGAAGAGACTTACATAAATTCAATAAACAAGCTGTTTGTGTTCGGTTAATTATGTTCTATTCATGTTACTATTTTTATAGCTTTCATTCTTTTGACCTGGGAAGAAAACAATGCGTTTACACGGCGGAGATTGTGCATCATGGGATGGATAACGACTACGGACAAAACTCTCGATTCTGGTCAAATATTTTGCAATAACTCTTAGGCCTATGTCTGCGTCAAAAAGGTTTGTTTCGTGTACCTCGCCTTACGGAGCTCTTCTCTCAGATATATGAATTATTTGTAGAATGGTCATTCTTTTATATTTTTTTCCAAAAATTGATCCGAACCGACTAGAAAACGAAATGATAACGACTACGGCCAAATTAACCACGCTTCATATAAGAAATTGTGCAATAACTTTCTTATTTATTAGTCAATTTTCAAGCGGTTTGTTGCATGTACCCCGCCTTACTGAGTTCCTTCGTCAGATCTATGACTTATTTTAAAACACCTCATGCTTTTTGCAAAACTTGATCCCAACCGACCAGAAAAATTACACGATTTTTTGTCGTTTTTCTGGTCGATTGGGATCAACTTTGTAGCAAAAGCAACAAGGAGGATTCAAGCAAAGCACACATCAGAGGAAGGGGTTCAGTAGGGCGGGGTACATGCAAAACCCGCTTGGAAATTGACACAGAAATAAGCAGGTTATTGCAAAATGTTTTTAAAACCTGACGGGAGGCAAAATTGTCCGTAGATTTACCAATCCCACAATGAACAATCTCCACCGTGGTATAGTCCACCAAAATTAACTCGGGACAACTTTATTTTCGTTGACAAGGTTCGTAGAGATGGATGTGTCATTGAAACATCGCCGAAGTGGGGTCATTACATATGAAGATGTCTCGGGTAAATGTTGGGGGAAAATATATAAATTTAACCCAAGCTGAGAGCGATTTAAGCCAGAAAAGGGTCTTCAGTGGAATATTGTAAAATCTATTCAATTTAATATGTCTTCTGAAAACAGAAGTGACGTGTAATAGCCACTTCCGGTTAGATCCACTTCCGGTTAAATGGTATATGATTCCTCTGTTTCTGGGAAGTCTCCTGCCTTGTACCAGCTTTCAAATTTGACCACTCTACAATTGTGTTGTTTGGTGTTATACAACAAACTTTGATTATATTCAGTTCAAGAAAAAAATGCACGCCGTTCAATACTGCAATTGTTTTTTTTTCTCTCAATGTTTTCCATGCAGCATAACATAATCGTACAGTCATTCCTTACATTGGTTTCTATTCACTTAAATTGTTAAAGCAATGTGTTATTTAGTTATCCAAAACATACAAAAGAAAATACGTGCTACAAAACTAAAAATGAAATTTTATGCGTACCTTTCATACAACATTGTATTCGTATTCCTTTTCCTTATAGCAGCTGGCTTGTGACTGAGACATGTATCGCTAGCAGTATCCAATCTAATGTATTGGATAGTGACTGGTGGGGCGTAAACCGCCATAACCTGGCGTTGTGTACACTACAGATACTGCGTTCATTTTCACCATAACAAAGAATTTTGTGCTAAAAATAGACTTAATTTACTGTCACGTTTTGATTAACCATCTCCGTTGTTATAAAATCTCGTAACTACGGCTTGAATCAAGCCGTTGCTACGAGATTTTATAACAACACCTCCGGAAATACTATTGCTTGTCCGAAATTACGTCACGGTAAAATGGATACTATTGGTCCCTATTCAATACTGAGCTTGACTGAACGTATATTGTCTCTTGACAAAGAGCCTAGCTATATTAGAAGCATTTGAACCATTTTACAAATTGTCAACAAGTCCAAGGCCATTACAAATGGTTTGCGAACAATTACTAGAAAAAAAACGAAGATGAAGATAGGCCTACTGAGATTCGTCAATAATAAATCGTGCTTTTCGGGAAAAAAAAAACAAAAAAACAAAAAAACAAAAAACAAAAAAAACCTAGTAACTGCAGCTTAAAACAGGTTGCAATTAAGATGATTTTGTTCAAAAGCGACAATATCATTTTTTTCTGCAATGCCTTCACTGCTTGTGATTATCATTGCAGTATAAAAAGAGCAGCAGTTACAAGGTTTTTGTTGAAAAAAACAGCGTTTTTTCCCATACATTTCGTTACACTTACTCGTATTTTGTCGTATGTAGTTTCGTCAGTTTGAGTACATTTTGATTGGTTCACAAAAATGACAGACACACCCATACGATAAAATAAATGCATTTGCTATTGGCTACAAAGTAAAATTTTACTTGCTTGCCAACAACTTTTTTATCAGTAAATTTTTACTAGATCTACCCCATCCACCAAATCCCTGGCAAATTTTCGCCTTCATTTTCTGCTTCAGACCATGAAAGTCGGTCAAATATTCACACAATAATTGACTATCGTTTTCCCCAATTGTTGTGTCACGTGAATTATATGCCATTTATTTGATCGTTAAAAGATGAAACGATTCAGCGTTGCATTTACAAATGAGCCAGGATCTGGAAAAATGTCCCTTATAGCATTTTCAAAAGTTGAGTTTGAAGATCAGCCTGTTGTCAAATGCAGTCCAATATGCATCCATGCTGCTCTCTTTAAGCTACTACAGGTCACGAAGAAGCTACTAGAGAACAACATGGATCCTGATCAGACTGTGCGTATGCACAGGCTGATCTGGATCTATGTTGGGCTCAAAAGCCTTAAGGGACGTTTTTTTAACATCCTGGCTCAAATGTAATATTTCTTATCATTAAACCCTTCGCGTTTTAACCCTTTCTAAAACGACAAAAAATTAGGATGGTCCAATCTAAATGTGATGCAGACGACAAAAAGGATGTCAACAAAGACCGGAATTGTGTATAAAATTATAAAGAAAACCTATTTTCAGAATTTACTTTTTTTGTCTCAATGTTTTCTCAAGCCTTTCCTCACGGTGGGGATTGTGCATGATGGGATGGATAACGACTACCGACAATAGGGAACGATTTTATCAAGTCAACCGTGACATAATTTCGGACAAATAAATAGTTTTTCGTTGGTGTTGTTATAAAATCTCGTATTAATAACTACGGCTTGAATCAAACCGTAGTTACGAGATGTTATAACAACACCGACGGTTTATCAAAACATAACGGTAAACTCAGTCTTTTTTTTTTTTTGCACAAAATTTGATGCCAACTCGCCTCGCTTCAGGTAAGACATTTTGCAATAACTCTGTTATTTCTGTATCAATTTTCAAGCGGTTTGCTGCATGTACCCCGCCTTATCGAGCTCTTTCATCGGATGTATGACATATTAGATAACTCATGATACTTTTTCCGAAATATTGTCCCAACCGACCAGACAGCGAAATGGTAACGACTACGGCCAAATTAACCACGCTTCAGGTAAGAATTTGTGCAATAACGTTCTTATTTCTGCGCCAATTTTCACGCGGTTTGTTGCATGTACTCCGTCTTACTGAGCAATTTTCTCAGATGTATTATTTATCTGGAACTTCCCTGTACTTTTCTCAAAAACCGATCCCAACCGACTAGAAAAAGGGCCTGAATTTTTTGTCGTTTTTCTGGTCGGTTGGGATCAATTTTTGGACAAAGTACAAAGATTCTACAAACAAGTCATATATCCGAGGAAAGAGCTCATTAATGCGGGGTACATGCAACAAACCGCTTGAAAATTGGAGCAGAAATAAGAAAATTATTGCACAATTTCTTACCTGAAGCGAGGCAAATTTGTCCGTATACTCCGGATTCGTTATCCATCCCGTCATGCACAATCCCCACTGTGTTTCCTAGTAGGTACGTCAACATCTGGTATTGTTTGGGTTAAGTCAGTTTGGTTGGGATAACCTATGACCAGAAAACGTTTGAATGCGACCTCTCTATATAGGGGACGATTTTATCCAGTTAACCATGACGTAATTTCGGACAAACAAATACTATTTCGTGGGTGTTGCTATAAAATCCCGTAACTACGACTTGATTCAAGTCGTAGGTACGAAATTCTATTACAGCGTCGACGGTTTTTCCAAATATAACGGTAAAATAAATCTATTTTTAGAACAAAAGTCATTGCTATTGACAAGGTCGATGTTTTAGTAACATATAAACCTGTGCGTGGCTAGGAGTGTGTGTTTCACCTTGTCCGTCCTAATTAAGATAATTCGACAATTTCTAAATTTTCATAAACGGATGTCTTACTGTCAGCATTTCTTTTCTTTTCGTATTACCCCGATGTTTTCCCAGACATTTTCTATTAGAAACATCACAATCAAGTATTGTATGTGAATAGGTTGACGATAAGCCCTTTCCCGAACGACAAAATTTTAGGGTGGTCTAATTTGAAAGTTGTTGCACACAAAAATGGATCTCTATAAAGAAAGCATATTATGTAAAATATAGTGCAGATAATATTGAGACAAAATTAGATTTTTCTTTTGCCTCAACGTTTTCTAAAACTATACGTTCTATGGATGTCAAAACAGGATATTGCTTTGGAAAGGATTAAAAGATTTACTGCTAATTATTTTTGCGCAGCTGTTAACCCGAGGGCCCGATCGATCGCTATTTAGGCCTACATTATTCCCTACCAAACGGCAAATATTTGGAGTATTACCTATAGGGAACGATTTTATCCAGTTAACCATGACGTAATTTCGGACAAGCAATAGTATTTCCGTAGATTTTGTTATAAAATCTCGTAACTACGGCTTGATTCAAGCCGATTGTATATAACACAACTAACGGTTTATTAATATATAACAGTAAACCAAGTCTAATTTCACCACAAAATACATTGCTATTTAAAGATGCTACTGACTGCAAAATGGATGTTGATAAACATATAATTTATGTACAAATAGCACAGAAAATTTTGAGGCGAAAAGATAAAATGCTATGTAGCGGTTGGAGAAAGTCAACGAGATGTTCTCTCGGAAGGACGTTCGTCTTCAATCGTTCAATTAAGACTTTTAAGTAGATTTTAGCTTGCAAGAGTTGTGCCATTTTACGATCACTTCGCTTGTCAGAAAAAGCAATGGACGTCGGCATTTTCTTCATTCCAAATATACAGTAGACATTCACATTATATAACGGCTACAACAGCTATGAAAATGAAGAAAATGCTATTGAATTGAATTAATACGTGATCAATTTGAAGATGGTTTGAAGAAGATAGGTGTCAAAATAACTTGGATTTTCTGGATGTGTACATAATCTTTTAAAGGGCACACGATGAAAACATTATTGGCGATCATTCATCAAGTTTGTTTGGTTGTCGATAACTTTTTACCATGGCTGTGGTGTTTAAAAGATAACCATATCAAGAAAATCCCCGGTGTTTTACGCCTTCTCTGTTTGGAACAAACCATTTGTAAGTCGATTGCGTATAAATAAACAATTTATTTGGACATTGTCTGCAATTGTGTTGACTTAAGCTTCAGTTACACGGTTTTTGGGAAGCAAATTTTGCAAAATTTGCTTCTCTATGCAGCTACCTCTCTCTGCACTTTACCATTCTCTGCATACCACACATCTTCCGGTCCTCCTCACTATAAATAGTTCTATCAAAAGCAAAGATTAACGAGGTAACAGTCATTCGAATATCCAATATGTAAGTCTGGAGTTACACATGCAGGTCTGAAGTTATACATGCACATTGAATTGTGTGACTGAAAATGAAACATTCAATTAATCATGTTTCTAAGAGAAGAAAAGACCGACGTAGTAATTTGCTTTATTATGGTTCAAAGGTCAGTCCAATGGCCTTCCTTGTAAATAGGTCAGTCACGTTTACTGAACTATGAAATATATTCAAAGCTATAAATAGTTAGCCTTCCTTACACAAACGATAAATATGCATGAAGGTTGTCCTAAAAATAGAAACAACAACTCCAGCATGGAATCAAAGTATTCAAGGTATTCAAATGGATAATCAAAGTACCGAATCAAAGTACTCTACTTCTGGAAGGCCTTCATTATTAACAAATTTGCTTCCCAACAGTACTTTCAGTACTTTGATTGTTGAAAAGCGACGATATTTCAAGGTAGTTCGGCCTGTCAGAAGGATTCATCAAGTACCCACCAGAATTACTAGATCTACATATCGCTGATTTTCAACGACGACCTCGTAATTGCAGCTTAATACAAGCTGCAGTTACGAGGTTTTCGTTGAAAAGTGACGATGTAATGAAGTTTGACCAGTCCATGCCTATAGGCTATATCTTTGGCGATACGATCTTTGTTTGGTGTAGTGGTGACTTACATGTAACACTGGGTCACATTTGAAAATGGATTTATGCTTTTAAAAGCATACAATTAAACATTATGTGCAATTCAAAGACAATAAATTTCCTCTGCAAAAGAAATATTCTGCAGAAAAAAAACCGTCAGCACCAAAATAATAACAGCTCATTCAAGTCCATACAACGACGTTATAATTTACGCGAGATACTTCCTCAATGCTTTCAGTCTAATCCTTCGGAAAAGACTGTCGACGTTCACCCATCACTTTTTCCATTTGGCTAACTACTACGCATTGCGAATAACTCCGATTTCTGCCGCAAAAAGTAGCAAACCGAAAAATGCGATAAACTACGTCTAATATCAAATGAAGCTTACTTTTCGCATCAAAGTTATATGAAAGAATTAGTTTCTATCATAATATTTATGTATTCTACTAATCAGGGGGAAGGGGATCGAGAGAGAAAGTCGGTTTTAAGAAGTCTTACTAGTAATTTGTATGTATTGAAGGGGGCTGAAATTGTGAAAGTAGTTCGAAGTTAGTATATCCCAGAATACCCTAACTATTATAGGTCGGTAGAGATTTCGATTCCACCCATAGGTAGATAATGGATACTTTATGGTACCGAAATTGAAAGTTTGATGGAAGGGTGTCTGCCATCTTACGAACTTTTAAACGTCATAAAGTTGATAACATGCCCCTCAAGTCGGGCTTCTCAAGTGAAAAAGTTGTCCTAAGTAATATGTGACTGCTGGCAAAAATTGACACATTTGTCCGGAGTGCCACGATCGATCCAATTATTAGTTTTACATAAGAGACTAAAAGTAATAATTGGTTGACAAACTTACGATTCAGATCTTAATTAACTGTGTCATGCTCAGTAACGCAAGAAAAAGCATTTCGGGAGGAAGCATCCGGGAAATTTCTGCGTTCATTTTTTGGTTAAGATGTAACGTTATTTTTATATGACGTTGTGACGTGAGCAACGCGTCGATATATGCCTTTGCTAAAGTATTTATATATATTGTAGAGACTAAGCATTTAAGGTTTACGAACTGAGAATGAAAGGCAGAGCCAGAGGCGAAATTTGAAAAGTGCCAATTATTCCTAAACTGTGTTACATTTCCATTTTAAATACAAACATAAGCATTTTGTATGGTTTAGAATTTTGAATTTATGCATACTTATGGAAATATTTGACAAAAATGTCCAAAATTACCTCCCTTGTATATGAATATAGAGTAAAATAATATTTGTAAATTATTTTCTTCTTGAAGCATTATCTTGAAATCCGGCATGGTGAATCAACTTATGTGAAGTGTATTTACAAGTGTGTGTAATTTGATGCATTTCGTATGGCTAGAAATTGGTGTTTTCATTCTCAGTTCGTAAACCTTAACTAGACTTTTTGCCCGAGTGGTATCGAGTTATCAACATATGTGGGCTTAATCTATGGGGGTAAATAGAAATGTCTTTTTTTGTTTTGTTTTATCGATGTTGTCTCCGATTTATTGGGACATCCCTCGTAAATGTACAGTTCGAATTGCGAAAATATATGATGTAAGTGTAGCATGAACAGTTTTCAGTTACGGCGTTTTACGTCCGACAGTCTCTAGCCAATTTATTAACTTGCACTCTTTATTGCAGATACGAATGTTTCAGTCTTAATTAAGCCACCTGCTACATGCTTGGTTTGAAAGCTTGCTATATGGAAGGTACATGGGATGTATAAGGTATGCATAAAGTTTTTTTGGCAATACATTTATGTATTATTAGCTTATCTTTCAATGAAGTTTGACGACGCGTTCAACAATTTTCAATTATATTCAATGAATGAAAGTCTTATCCATATACTCACGGTGGAGATTGTGCATGATGGGATGGATAACGAATACGGACACATTTACCTCGCTTCAGGTAAGAAATTGTGCAATAATATTCTGATATAGGATTTGTTTGTAGAATACTTGTACTTTGTCCAAAATTGATCCCAACCGACCAGAAAAAACGACAAAAATTCAGGCCCTTTGTCTAGTCGGTTGGGATCGGTTTTTGAGAAAAGTACAAGCAGTCTCCAGATACGTAATGCATCTGAGAAAAGGGCCCAGTAAGACGGAGTACATCCAACAAACTGCATGAAAATTTGCGCAGAAATAAGAAAGTTATTGCACAAATTCTTACCTGAAGCGTGGTTAATTTGGCCGTAGTCGTTACCATTTCGCTTTCTGGTCGGTTGGGACAACATTTCGGAAAAAGTACCATGAGTTATCTTATATGTCATACATCCGATGAAAGAGCTCGGTCAGGCGGGGTACATGCAACAAACATTTTGAAGATTGACGCACAGATAAGGAAGTTATTGCAAAATATCTTAGCAGAATCGATATTATTTTGTCCGTATTCGTTATTCATCCCATGATGCACAATCTCCACCGTGATACTACAATGGTGGAGATTGTGCATCATGAGATGGATAACGACTACGGACAAAAATAATCTCGATTCTGGTCAAATATTTTGCGATAACTTTTTTAATTCAAGGGCCCGTACTTTTTCATGCCCAAGAAGGTAACGTTACATCACTAGTACCGTTGGTGTCAGTGTTTGCGTCGACGGCGACGTCGGTTATACACAAACAAAGACTTATCGGTCTATATCTTACGAACTGTATGATATGTAGGCATAATCTTGATATTTCATACACAGGCAGATTAATTAAATTTGACCTTGTGACATTGACCTTGTAATATTGACTTTTTTTCTTTTAAAAAGACACGTCTATGCAAGCTACGTTGTCCGTGAATAGGCCTTGTTACCTTAGATAAGGATTCAGTTTGTCAGACTTAAATCACAATCAACAAGCTTTCAAAATTAATACAAACAAAAATGATTAAATATATCAAAAGTTACACGAGCCGAAAAATGTTTTGGTCCCCGTTTTGGTCCCCTGTTTGTATGACGCGGTCACAAAAGAGATTAAACTTACAACAATTTAAAGGGACACAACATTCCGATTTCCTTTTTTTAAAAAAAAGTATGTCTTCATGCAAAGATTGGTTATTCTAATGCGTATAATTGGTATCAGTTTTTTTAAGTTATTATTTTCAAGCGAAAAATGCGCCTTTAAAGTTGAGACAGAATTGGCAAATTGCATATAAATCATGACTGTTGTGGACGACGATTTGATTAATTTCAGTACAAATATTATATTTCTCGTAAACGGCGCAATATTTTGGCTCGAAGTTTTTAGAATTTTTATAAGAAAATATGCTCTTTCAGGTATACATAAAAGTAAAATCTATGATAAAATATCGTGAAATGTCACTTTAATGGTTGTGTGCAAAAACTTGTCGGATAAATATAAGCCAAGTTCTACGTCTAAATCTTTCACAATAAAGAAGCTGTAAAATTGTAAAAAGTGATGCATTAGAACTTTTACTAAGTATATTTTTATGTTATGTCTGAATGAAATGGGCATTAACCTATTACCAGATGGCAACATGTTGGACTGTTCCAATTTGAAAGGTGTTGCAGACGACAATTTCAAAGAAACATAATTCTGCATTTTTTTTATATTTTTGGAAGGAAAATGGTGGAAAAATGAAGAAATGCTTTTCACAAACAATTTCTTCATTTTCCACAATGCTTCCCAAAACTTTTATCGTTTGGGAGTCAAAAAGAGTCAATGTGTGGTACTGGGTTAACCAAGAAAAGAGGAAACAGCAGAGATTTTAAATTGTATGCAATTTAGTAAAGGAAGTGTTCGAATAAAGCCATATATGCATATCAGTAAGACCTGTTTTGAAATTTCGAAACATTAGCATTTTCCAAAACAAGGTCTAATGTTTTCCTAGAAGAAAAGGCTGGTGAAACAATGTGGCAAAAGAAAAAAGTTGCTTATGTAATCATGATTTTCAACCATTGCCTCAAGATTACAATTGCGTTATTTTGAAAACGCAAAATCTATTTATTTGACATCTGCAACAGCATTTGAATTTTGATATTTTATCTCTGTGCGTGTAAAATAGAAATTAGTCCGCAAGGCTTGTAGACCATTCAGCATCTGCAGCAGCATTTAACCCATTACCATACAGTGACTCTTTTTGACTCCCCACAAAATAATGACCATGGAAAACATTGTGAAAAATCAGGAAATTGCTTGTGACAAGCAATTTCTTCATTTCCCACAATGTTTTCCATCCAAAAAGACCTAAAAACCAAAAATTCCATTCAATAGCAATTGTCGTCTGTATGATCTTTCAAATTGGAACAGTCCAAAATGTTGCCGTCTGGTAATGGGTTAATGATTACAAAGTATTATTAGATCCAAAACACTGCGTACATCTTCGGGTGTCCTCAGTGATAAGGAAATCGACTCCAAATTGATGACCCACCAGAAAAAAAAACGATGTATTTTTGTCGTTTCTAGTCGGTTGGAGTCACTTTATAGGACAAGTAAAATGATTCTACAAAAACAACAAAACGCTTGAAATTGATGCAGAAATAAAAAAAAGTGATTGCACAATTACTACCTGAAGCGATGCTAATTTGGCCGTAGTATCCATAACGTGGTAAACAACCTCCGACGTAAAAGAAGAAAATGTGAACCGTGAGGCTAAAAGCTACCTATCTATATTTACTAAGTATGAATTCCGTGTTTTGAGTATCGATTGGGGAAGTTGCTTTATGACAATTAACTTTGTCAGAAATCTCAGGTTATCCGGGAAATGACCCATGACCGTCCGTTTTTCCGCCATGACGTCATTATTTGGCCGGTATGACGTCATAACTTCAAATCGGAAGTTAAGCGTTTTTTCTTCGGCAAAGACAAAAATATCCAATTTAATTTAAGACGAAATAAAAACACTTCTAATGTCTGAAAATTGTAGAAACTTTGAAATTTGGTTATTAGAAAGGACTGAGTCTGATAAAAACCAATGCTGATGTCGCATTTTTGATACACGTCATTGATAATTCTTTGAAGTGATATTCACATATTTTGCATAAATTCTTCTTTTATTTTCATCTGAAACAGCATATTTTCTTATGAACATTCTGAAAATGTCAAGCCAAAATATTGCGCCATTTACGCAAAATATATATTTTCGTGCTAAAATTCAACAAATTGATGTGGACAGCAGTTCAGATTAATATAAAATTCGTCATTTCTGTTTCAACTTTAAAGGCGTTGTTTTTCGCTTATATAAACAACAACTTAAAACTACGAGATAGCAGTTATACGCATAAGTATAACTAATCTTTGCATCAAGACATAATTAAAAATGAAAATGGAATGTTATGTCCCTCTAAAGAAGAACATGGCTCTTGATCATACTGTTTTTATACCCTGTGTGATTTGGGTCAATGTTGGCACCAAATGCCAATAGGTCCCCATTTTCGGACCCTTAAGGCTCGATCACATACGATTCCGCGTCCATATATCGCCCACGTCAGATCTAAAAATTATACTGAACTGGTCCTATACCACGGTCGTGATGTTGACGCGAATAGTGTTTGTGATCAGGCCTTGGCTCTGAATTTATGGACTTCCCACTGGGTCAATTAGCATGACAGATTACATGTATCTAGAATACCGTAACTGAGTTTTTTTCTCACTTTCTTTTATTGCAGTATAACCAGTCCTTTACAAGACATTCTGAATGAAACAGTAGTAGCCTAAGTGTGGTGACCTGGGGCGCGTTCGTTAGAGCGAGATTTCTTGAGATTTCTTGAGATTTCTTTAGACGTTTTAATGTAAAGCGTTCTTTAGAGCAAGATTTTTAAGATTTCTTAAGGTGTTTTGGATAGAGCGTTTTTAAGACCGAGACTTTGACCGAGCTGTTCCGAATGCTCCATATTTATACAAATGACGTCATCATGACGCCATTTGTATAAAGTATGGAGCATTCGGAACACCGCGGTTTATGAATTATGGAGTGTTCGGAACAACTCGGTCAACTCTCTTGTACAGAGTTGACCGAGGAGTTCCGCACGAATTATAGTGCAATGGCGCCTCCCATTGAGCGTCTTAAAAATCTTGCTCTAAATAACGCTTTATCCTAAAATATCTCAAGAAATCTCAAGATATCTCAAGAAATCTCGCTCTAAAGAACGCGGCTCTGATGTATGAGCTGTGGTCCCAACACCATAGATCAACATAGATAATCGTGGATCAGCCAATAATCAATAGCTAAAAGACCAATGCAGTAGGCATACTTCGGAAATGGGCTCGAAAGCAACGAGTTATATAAGGCGAAGGAAATGTCTTACATTGAGTATACCAGTTGTTTTGTTGCTAGTATTTGTGAGTTATTTACATTATGGCGCCGAATTTACACCAAAAGATAGACAAAAACATTTTCTATCTCGACCACTTTCGTTCTGTAAACTTCCTGCACTAGATCCATGGGATAAAAGTATTCTCGAATACATCAGAACATCGCCAGGTTCGAACTGTACCAAAAGATACAACTTTTTCTACGTAGATGAAGAGGGAGTTTTGCAGCTCAATAAAACAACTCTATCTGTGTACAACGTAGATGTAACGTTACTGAAATGTGTGTATCACGTGGTACACAGAATCGACGATTTCAACATTTCTGTTGGAGAAGGCATACCTTTCACGGCTCCAATTTTTGTTCCGTCACGCGTGTTTATTGTTGTATGTAAGAACTTGGACGGCAAGACAATATACCGATTTGTTCATCTGAACTTAATGTGGAACCAGAACAATGTCAAAGCTCGTTACATTGGTTTTGAAAGTGACGACAAGTTTAGTGTAATATTCATAGGTATTGACTCAATGTCGCGATCGCATGCTTTACGAAGTATACCAAAGACTTATAAATACCTAATGGAAAGAATGGGAGCATTTGATTTTAAAGGACGTATGAGAGTAGGGTTGAATACTTATCTTAACCTAATACCTTTGTTAACAGGTGAGTCACATACATTCAGCGATCATAGAAACGGACGGGAGTATTTTGACAACGTCCCGTTCATCTGGACAGAAGAACCAATGACGTCATATGTCGTACATTTTAACGAGGATCGACCAGACATTGGATTGTTTACAGGCGAGAGGCTTGGTTTTAAGGACGAACTTATTGATTATAACTACATTCACTATTCGCAGACCATGGCATTAACAGAACCGATCATTCTGGATCGGTTAGGAAAATCAACAAAGACTTGTTACGGCAACAAAGACCATTTTGACCTTCAAATTGACTATTTCAAAAGATTCATTCATAAATATTCGCGACGATTGAAGTTTGCATTTTTCTGGAACAATCAACAAACACACGATAATTTTAATGGTCTATACCATGCTGACGAACGTTTGCTTGAACTTCTAACATGGCTAAAATTGAATGGTCATATGGACAGAGCCTTGGTTATCGTAGGCAGTGATCATGGCTTCAGGCTTGGAGGTATAGCAACAACACACGTCGGTCGGGTAGAGAACAACCTGCCTTTTATGGCTATGACTATTCCCAAATTGCTGAAAGACAAATATCCATGGATACACGAAAACCTCGAATACAACACGAACAGACTAACTTCTACTTACGACGTGTATGAAACACTGAAACAGTTTATCTACATGAACTTTACACGTGTGTCTTATTCAGAAGTGCAACAGACTCTAGTCAGACGAAGTTTGTTTGTAAAGATACCTGACAGCAGGACTTGTGTGGATGCTGGAATTCCGGACAACTTTTGCTCATGTCACGAAGCAATCAACCTCGATCTATCACTACCTATTGTACATGATCTAGCATACACTAGCGTTGAACATATAAACTCAATCATACACAAAGAAAACCAATCTAAATTGTGTCGGCCTTTAGAACTTGAAGATGTTTTAAGAGCGACAATCAATCCAACACCTATTGGTGATGAAGCTCTAGGGAATAGGACAAATTCAAAATTTGGTAAAGATGATACTAAAGACTTATTTGAATCCGACACTCTTAATGGTAGATACATGATACAGTTTTACACAAAGCCGGGTGGTGGCCTGTTTGAAATGATGTTTGATTATAAAAAGACATCTAGTAGCAGTGAAGTTAATATAATCGGGGAGCCAGCGCGCATTAATAAATACGGGAACCAATCATATTGTGTCCGAGGTCATGTGATGAAACAAATCTGTCTTTGTTATGATGTAAATGTCACATGATTTACTTGACTAGATTGGTTGGTATGGGGTCTAAGGCAGAATACCCGTTACATGGCCATTTTTGAGATTCATAAAATATCGGCTTTTTTCGAGCGTCGTTACGTATCCTAACCTACTCGGGCGTGGTCTTAAACATTCAGCGATGTAAAGTTCCAGCGCCGATTGTTTTCGACACCACCAGAAAAATTCAGACGTCGCGGGAAACCCATTGGGGATGGACTAGGCTACATAATTAACGCCATCTGAAACAGTAATCAGTCATAACATGACTGTTCGAGACCTATCCCTAGATTCCCTGTCAGATCTTCTGTGAAAGAGTGAAGAAAAAATGTTCTGACTTTTCCCTAACACATGCAGACGGTGGAGATTGTGCATGATGGGATGGATAACGAGTACGGATAAATTTGCCTCGCTTCAGGTAAGAAATTGTGCAATATTTTTCTTATTTCTGCGTCAATTTTCAAGCGGTTTGTTGCATGTACCCCGCATTACTGAGCTCTTTCCTCAGATATATGACTTATTTGTAGAATCTTTGTACTTTGTCCAAATATTGATCCCAACCGACCAGAAAAACGACAAAGAATTCAAGCCCTTTTCTAGTCGGTTGGGATCGGTTTTTGAGAAAAGTACAAGGAGTTTCCAGATAAGTAACACATCTGAGAAAATGGCTCAGTTAGACGGAGTACATGTAACAAACCACATGACGCAGAAATAAGAAAGTTATTGCACAAATTCTACCTGAAGCGTGGTTAATTTGGCCGTAGTCGTTACCATTTCGTTTTCTGGTCGGTGAGGACAATATTTCGGAAAAAGTACCATGAGTTATCTTATATGTCATACATCCGATGAAAGAGTTCGGTAAGGCGGGGTACATGCAACAAAGCGCTTGAAGATTGACGCACAAATAAGGAAATTATTGCAAAATATCTTACCAGAATAGAGATTATTTTGTCCGTATTCGTTATCCATCCCATCATGCACAATCTCCACCGTGATGCAGTATCGATTCTACTAAAAGTATGTGATATGACTCGCTTGTGAGCCAGGTAACCACTGTAATACATTTAGGAGTATTTTTTGAAAGAGTACAATTAAAGCTTGATCGGGCGGCTGTTCTACCAAAGTATCATCTAGCGGTTCTTTATACGCGCAAAAATCTATCCTCACGTGTACTCCTCAAATGTAAACTTGCATATCGTCGCTTTTCAATGAAAACCTCCTATCTGCAGCTTGCTTTAAGCTGCAGATACGAGGTTTTCATTGGAAATCAGCGATATCTTGTTGAGGGATCGTAACATTTAGCCGACGTCGTCGACGTCGACGTATGTTAATAACATTTCCGGTACACGTTTCCTCAGCCTAATTTACTCGCTATTTTATAACTTTTTACTGTTAGTTCACGTTTTAGACAGCAGACATATATTTAAAACCAGGTAAGACAAAACGGTTAGAATTATGATATATAATTATGTGATCTAACGGAAATATAGGCCTACGAAGAATTTTGCAGAATCATTGTTGAGATATACTCGTAAACTCGTTTAACCCATTACCAGACGGCAAAATTTTGGACTGATCCAAATTAAAAGATGTTGCAGACGACAGTTTCAAGTGAATGTAATTTCACATTTTTTGGTATTTTTGCGTAAAAGACATTGTGTCACAAGCAATTTCTTCATTATCCACTATGTTTTCCCAAGCCCTTTCCTGTGAGCGAGTCAAAAGACGTCACTATGCAGTTATGGGTTAAGATCCCAAAATAGTCAAGCCCTCCCATGGCGCTACACCGTGGAGAAATGGAGTTGTTTAGCAAAACGTCCTGAAAATGTATTAATTATGATGTTTTTGTGATAACCAGAAACCCTTTTCTCAAAAGCCCCAACGTGGATGTACTTATGAAAGATCATAATATTCTGAGTATTTCAACATATATCCCATTTTGGATTGGGAGAACATATATATATCCTTTGTCTAAAGTAATGACTATTCAAAGCAAATGCTACTCTTTGAAAGAGCCCAAACATAAGTAAATATGTTGAAATTGGGCTTCATCTTATCACAAAACATGACAATTTAAACGTTTTATGATATTTTGCTAAACAAGGTGTCATTTCTCTACGTTGTAGCGCCCCAGGAGAGCTAAACTATTTTGGGCTCTGATGTACCATATTGTGTCGTTCTTATATACACGGTAGAATTCGTGCATCATGGGATATGGATACCAAATACGGACAAATTTGCCCCGCTTCAGGAAAGAAATTGTGCAATAACTTTCTTATTTCTGCGTCAATGTTCAAGGGCGTTGTTGCATGTACCGTACATTACTGAGCTCCTGCCTCAGATATATGACCTGTTTTTGGAGTCAATGTACTCTTCCCAAAATATAGATCCCAACTGACCAGAAAAACGACAAAAAGTCAGATAGTTTTTCTGGTCGACTGGGATCAATTTTTTGGAAAAGTACAAGGAGTTACAAAATAATATGTCATACATCAGACGAAAGAGATTAATAATCCGGGGTACATGCAACAAACCTTTTGAAAGCTGACACAGAAATAGGAAAGTTGCAAAATATCTTGCCAGAATCGAGATCTTTTTGTCCGTAGTCGTTATCCATCCCATGATGCACAATCTCCACCGTGATATTAACGATTTAAGGCTTTGTTCTTCAATGTACCATTATCTGTTTTTTAGCTTGCCAGAAAAAACGATCGTTTAACCCTTTCCCAAACAAGACCTGGTTTTGACGTCCCTAATAGAAAAGCCTTGGGAAAACATCGAAACAAAATATGCTGATAACCAGCAGTTTCTTCTTTTGTCTGAATACTTTCTATGCCATATTTTACACAAATGCTATCTTTAATGACTTCTATTTTGTCATTAATGGCAGTTTTTGAAGTGGATCACCCTAAAATTTTGCCGTTTGAGAAAGGGTTAATTTTGTTCATTTTGCCGTATATATGACCTTAGACTGGTTACCAAACCTGATTACTAATTATGCACGAAGTATTATCAGAGGCGGTACCCAGTTTAAGGTAGACTACCCGTAATGTGGCCGTTTTGAGGTTAGTAAAGCATCGGCTTTTTTTCGAGCGGCGTCAATACGTATCCGAACCTATTCGTGTGCGGTTCCACAGACGAATGTTTTCGGCGTCGCCCGAGTAAAGCCAATTTAATTAATGTTTTATGAATCTCAAAATGGTCATATTACGGGTATTCTACCTTAAGCTTTTACTTTTGACCAACAAGCGCAGTCATCACAACTCGGCCGACTCCGTGAACCCGGCAACACACGAGGCTCTAAAGCAATGCACCATCTTGACATAGTCACGTGCTTAAAATATGATCACGTGACATTTGCGATGACAGTGATTGCTCTTGGCATAATCGCTGTTTTGAGTTTGTCATAATACTTCCTGAGCATTTCTAAATCTACTACACTGTATTGTTCAAAGGCACCGATTGACCGGCAGGTCGTCAGTCGAGCTTTCTACTTGATAGAAATATTTTACGTATTATGATAAATTAAGTACTTCAGAACGATCCTTAATATTTGATGTTTATTTGAAGAATTAGAAACTAATGTAAACGTACGGAAAATCACATGGTGACCAATTAGTTGTTTAAATATGTGGGGCGATGTATGTTATTCCGTCTTTTGATATACTTAGATCAGCCTATAAGTGGGTAATAAAATGTAGACCTAGATATAATTACAAAGACAAGGGTTGTATTTTTGGGGTAAGCCTGTGATTTAAGAAAATAAACCAGGATCTGGAGTTCTAAAAAGACCCTTATGATGTTTAGACCACCACTGATCATAAGTACACTGTACATAACGCCAGTCTGATCATGGTCCGTACTACATGTATTATTCTACAGTAAAAGAGGAAATACGAAGAAATTATAGGAGAACTTCACGGATATTCACAGACTGACCTGGGTCCATGACGGTCTCAAATGCTTTTTTGGAATTTTTCCAGATCTCTGCTCAATTGTAGACCGAGTTATGATTAACTTATTGTCCTTATCTGTTATACTGAGAACAATCTAGGGATTTCTGACCAATACGCGTTCAATATGGAAATCTTCACCCTTTCTTGAATTGCAAAAGTTAGTGTGTTCTCTTTGAAATCTGTTGCAGACGCTGTGATTATTCTGACTGTCAGCACCTATTTCATTTTGATAGGGACACAATCAAAAAGTTGAAGCAAATCCTTGATACCAGTACTTTCTTCCACTTCATCTACATTTAAAAAAACTTTAAATGTCGAAAAGCTACTAATATAAAGCATATGGGGTAACATTGTATCTTTAAGGTTTTCTGTCCATGAAAAGATACCAACACATCTTGCAACTCTATCAGAATTTCTTCTTATGCCTACCAGAGTCTCCATGCAATGAAGAAATTACGGGTGGTAATCATCTGACTTTGTTATGATTCTTTTCCTTTACTTTTTGTCAACAAACATGTACTTTTCCTGTGTGTTCGTTTAAATACTCGTACTTGATTCTCCATAGGCTTATTAAATTACATACGAAAGTAGGCCTACTCGCCGTACTCTGATTTATTTTTTATTTCATAGATTGCCTCTCAGTTTCTTGTAAAAGCTGAGAACATTCTCAAATGTTCTCAGATTTGACAATGAATTAAGGATGAGACTTACTATCATAATAAATCTAAGAGCATGACGGGTACGTTTGTATGCCATTTGTATGCCGTTCACTACGAGGAATAAAGTATGTAGATAAACACTGAAGAAAATAGTATGTTTGACGACTAAGACTTCAAAAGGGGGGTGACTCAAATCTGCCCACGCATGAATTTTCTTTAAATTCTGCATGGTGATAAAGGACCATATACAAGTTATGAAAATGCAATTAGTATCTTAGATAATCCAAACTGGATTCCAAAAAGCCACCTTGACTTATTCCCACTATGACTTGAAACATGGCCCCATTTTCATGTGTCCTAAAACCTTAGTTTTATGTATTTTCAAGATCTGTCAATTGAATTTGCTCCGAGATACATACGGCATTCAATTCATACCAGAAAAGGTATTTGAGGAAATTATTATGAATGTTTTTTATTGAATTAATCATTAAAATATGCATATTTTTCTGTAAAATTTCGGAAAAGAGCAAAATTAAATTCCAAAGTTAAGTATGTTGGAGTCTTTGTCAAGATTCCATATTATCACAAAAACATGCTACATGTTTCCCCTTACTTTGAGCTAAATTTTATAGAACTTCAAAACCGGTAACAATGTCATATGATACATATTATTGATGAAGGTGATGTTTTGGTCCAAAACTTGTATTCAGTCAAAATTTGATTGTGCTCCCAAAAACATTTTTTATTCAGAAAAATTAACTGTAGCATACAGTACAAACCTAAAGCAATAGTCATGCTAAAAAAACTCAATGAAAACAAACATAGATTGAATATAAATATTACTTTTATTTATAAAATTACATATGGAAGCCAAAATAGGCAGACATATATACATTGCCAGTTTTCTTTACTATTTGGTCACAATGTCTATGCACCATTTTTAGTGACACTATGACATGCAATAAAGGTCAAGCCAAATGTTATGAAATTGTAAAGACGCCTAAAACCGGTACGGTAAAGCACCAAAAGTTGCCCTTCCAGGAACCAAATGTGTTTGCTCTTAGCGCCACTAATGAACTTACATGATATGGAAGGCCCCTATGATTCAGTAAAAGACTGTTACAGGACTGTATTCTTTTCAGTTACACAGTTGAAAATGTACTTGTTTATTTCAAAACGTGGCCCTATTGGGAAAAACATGGTCAATTATTTCTGCAAATTATTTTTCTGACCGTAGCTCAACCTGTATTGATACACAATTTATACACATTTCCATGATGTCATATGATTAGCATGTGGTTAGCCATCAATAGCCCTTAAAGTGACATTTCAGAATTTTTTGTCATGAATTTTACTATTATTTTTATCTGAAAGAGCATATTTCCTTATGAAAATTCTGAACATTTTAAGCCAAAATATTGCGTCGTTTACGAGAAATTAATATTTTTGTGTTAAAATTGAACAAATTGTTGTGGACAACAGTTCGGATTTATATGCAATTTATCGATTATGTCTTAATTTCAAATGCGTGTTTCTCGCTTATTGGCAACAACTTCAAAAAACTAATAGTATTTATACTCATTAGAATAACCAATCTTGGCATCAATACATACTTTAAAAAATTGAAAGTGGAATGAAATGTCCCTTTAATAGTCACATGGGAGCAGGGTTATCTGTTTCTGATGCAATAAAACAATATTTTCACTTTTGCACGATAATCAAATGCCGTCAGAGAAATCGGTGCTTTTTCTGATTTGTTTTCTAATGTTTCAAAAGATCTATAAAAAACTCTTACTGTTAGCTTTCATGAATCATGGCTGACTTGAATAATTTAAAATGATTTTATAGAAAATTTCCTCCTTTTTGTAAAGTAGGTACACCTGGGACAAGACCTAATGTGACACTGGACGAATATATTGTAACCAACTTTGAAGTCTAACCCTTAGCAAACTTACATACAAAATTTAAAACCTCATGGCTGTGTAAAGTTTTACAAAAAGAGCTTATTTTTATTATATGAAATGTTGCCCCTTCTATGCTGCCAAAACAACAAAAGTTTTTGATGAAAAGAAATTCTAATACAAAGCGTTGTACTCCCCCTTTACCTAAGGATACTTTTTATCGAGTTTCTAAAAGACTAACATATTAGATTGGGAGAAAAAGACAGACACACAGACAGATGTCAGGAAATGCCCGAAAAAATATCTTACATCTTGAGTTGCCCCAAGGTGAACTAAAATAACCAAAAAAGTAAACAAAACATTCGAAAATATGATTTTTTTAAATCTCTTAACTTTGTCCATTCTTGGAAATGTGTACCATTCAGGTGGAAATTCCAAAAGCAACCTGTTACCGGTTTTATTTTTTCTTGATATTTCACTATAATCATGAGTATATTTGTGGGCAACTTTTACATGATTTTCGTATCTTGACAAAAACTGGAACAAAGTAAATTTTAGAACAGAATTTGCTTAAATTATTTAAAAACTATGAAATTTCGGGTTGACCCCTAACATTAATTGATATAGAATATTTTTTGTACATAATTATATGTTTTCTTGTTTCACACAGGATCACGGACCACTGGGCATTATTTTTAGAATAAAGCACGCGATGAAACTAACAACCAGAACGCTTGCACACTGTTTAATCTAGTGAACTAACTTCACACCAAATTTCATTAAATTCCGAGCGTGGGCAGACTCCCATGTTATTTTTCCTATACGTGAGACACCCCCTTTCAATAGTTTATTACTCCTAGCCAATTATTGTATCGCGCCATGCGCGATACATATTTCACTTATTGTGGTATACATATTCTAATTTTAGAAATTACGTCATGAGGGATAATTATTTGTACTTGAAAGTCGTATATATAACCTACACATAAACTGTTTACACGGTATACTTTTTCAAGCAGTACTATAAGTATACATTGAAGTTCGTTTAATCTCAGACCACGCTGAAAATTCGTGTAAACAAAATTCTAGTATAGTTTTATACTTTGCATAGCAATGGAAAGTCCCTACTTCCGGTTTGCCCATGGTGGACATGTATTTTTCCTATACGTTTAAATGCAACGCATACTTACTATTGAATGACCATTACATGTTGAATTTGGACTGGTCAACTTGCATTGTTACAAGGAATCGTCTTATCTGACTAGATATGTGTATTGCTAGTAGAACAAATGGGTTTTCTCAAGCGTTTTTCAAAATTGCATTACAATGTGAATTCCTACTTTCGGTTTGCCTATGGCCTATCCGATTCGCTGCATCGCTTCCTAAGAAATCAAAGCACGATAAAGACTTTAGTATTGAATGAAGTTTTTGACTGGATGGATTTCAAAACCGTTCAAAAGAATACATTTATGCTCAATCAATTCGCCGCCACAATCAAAACTTTAGTCTTGTACTTTTTGTTACACTCTAGTAAATCTTCTCGTATGTGTCGCTCGTTCTTTGTGTTTTTTGTGTGTGATAAGTACAAATATAGGTCCCGATTTATGACCTGGCAGAGATGATCTGCTGGGTGAATTATTTAGACATATTCATGGTATTGTTTGTATTGTGTTACAGCTTAAATCTTAAACATTCCTTACATATTTGGCTTCATTCTAGCGGCTGGTAGTTGTCACTTAATGTGGCATTTCTGTATTTTTATTTATATTTAATTTATTGCTCCGCCGGACAAAAGTAATAAGGATTATATCCGTGGCATTGTGGTTGTTGTGCGTTCGTTCATCTATGTCTGTTATCATAAACGTTTCCTATTCCTGCTGTTATCAAAGCATTTTTAGATTCCATAGACTAAGATTAGCATGCACTCTGATCTATTCAACACAGTCTGTTCTCTATTGAATGATTATACGAACAAATAAGCTATTGTGGTCAAAATGTTCCGGTTTTGAAAATTTACTTGATACGATTTTTATATTCAGAAGGCTAATGGATAAACAAGTACTTTTTGCTATTTAATTAAAGCATTTTTACCTATTCTGACCAAAGGCTAGCGGGGCTTATGCCACGGTCCTGTTTCCGGCGTGCGTTCATGTGAAAACTTCTCCAAAATTACTAGGCCAGTTTCAATCAAGATTCAAACAGGAATCTTCTAACATAGGAATCTAACAGGAATCTTCCTTGCATGGAGCCTTTCAAATTGTTTTTGTTTTCTTTTGTTTTTTGTTTGTTTTTTTTATTTTTTCGAAAAATAATTTCATAGTGAACTGTGGTTACTATGGTGCACTTTCATTTTTTTTGTGTGTGTCTTTTTTTTTCCTTCTTTTTTTTTCCAAAAAATAATTTTACGGAGAAACGATTCAGGACCATTTTGGCCCTAATTCCTTGCTGAAATATTCGGTTTCCTTTCTTGTTTAAATTAATTTTAATCGCCATTTATTCAACTGCAACATTTAACACTTTTGTATTTGCTTACATCCCCTCCTATGTTGTATAATTAATTGTTTAATTGTTTAATTAATGTATAATCTGGCTAAACACACAAAAATGGACATTATAGACAAGCACCAGCATATGCAGACATGCAATCCTATTTCGGTTTTCACTGCATGTTGACTTAACCAGACACTTGTACCATTTTATTCACTACTTTGGTAAAAAAATTAAGCGCGATACAATTCATTTTGCTGTACATTACAGCAATTTTTTACTTGTAGACATCAGTGACTAGAACAAATACAATGTAATACAACAAACGTTGTAAGACAGTTGGCAAAAACGAAAAGAATACGCCTATTAGCTTCCAAATTGAATTAATCTAGTCTATACCAATTTGAAGGCTGTTAGAGAAAACAAAATTCCTGTTGATGTTGACAAAGAAAGTAGATTAAGATACACCATAACAAGGTACAAGCGCGGATCCAGGTATTTTTCCCGGGGGGGGGGGTCCGATCTTTAACCCCTTTTTCCGCCAAATTTCAGGGGGGTCAGGCCCCTGACCACCCCTGGATCCATGCAGATACATGTCATACCATGAAGGACTAAATATAACAATGGTTTGTGGTGGCATACAGGGACGAATGACGTAGCTTATAAGGGACATAATCAGCAATGTTTTTGATAACCCCCTTTTTTCGCCAAATTCCAGGGGGGGGGGGGGGGTCATGACCCCCTGACACCCCCCCCCCCCTCTGGATCCGCGCATGACTGGTCATGTGATTCCCGCTATATAATTGGATACCGATCAGACTACATGTAAATGCAGGCTAATACGCATGTAGCTTAGTAAAAATGGAACAATGAATGTCTTTTTACAGTTCAGTTTATTTCAATTGCGAATATCTCATAGACTGTCCTTAAATCCGTCATAGACTGTCCTGTTATTTGACCACGTTGCCGTTTCGCTTCATTATCTAACTGTGTTGTTCATTTCGGTATTGAAGAGTTTGTTTAGAATTTATGGAATTTCATAATAACACCAATTTTTTGAATATTATAAAGTTTGTCTGATTATCAAAGGTGTAAAGCCTTTTCCAAAAACTTGGTTTTGGCAACCTTTACAGAGAAAACTTTCCGAAATATTTAGACAGAGGAATTTGATTTGATTTTATTGGGGTTTTACGCCGTTTTCAACTTCTATGGTCATATCGCGGCGGCTGGAGCACCTAACCGTGGGTTCCTGGTATTTCTCGCACCAGTACAACCACAATATCCAAACCGAGCCTCCAGCTGCTCTCTCACATGGATGATTCACACCCATTGGTGAGAGACAAATGACTTTTGTCAAATGTCAGAATGGATTCTGGCCGAGCCTGGGTTCGAACTCGAGACCCCTGGATTGACAGACTCCGACGTAACCGACTGAGCTATCCGGGCTCGGCTTTAGACAGAGGAAGGCAATCAAAACTACATATATACTAGAACAAAAAAGATACGCAACCCCAATTTTTCGTAATATTTTTGACAAAATATGTTTTTAATGAATATTGAGTACATTTTTAATATACCTGCATCCATACGCATAAATGTAGTGTCATTTTTTCAGATGTCGTAAATTCATCACGTGATTCATAGTTAATTGTTAAAAACTGATTTCCCCCCTGTCGTGGTTTCTAAATGACTACTATCATAACAAATTTTCTTCGAACACAAGCTAAAACATAGTCCAAGAAGATGCCAAAGCGTTCATAGACTTCTCACTACCCTACGCATAGCACGGCTGCGCCAAAACCAGCGCCAATCTGCAGTACGGATTTTTGTTAGTTTGAAAAAGTCAAAATGTTGTCGCAAGACATTGATGGGCCAACAAATCGACACATTTTCGAATGTTTACACTGTTTGCTCTCAATGGGACCACAACTTAACGAGCACGGAGCGGACGAACAAGAGATATGACGTCTGCACGGTGTATAACCACGTGACTTAGAATTTCCGGTAATCTTCGATAACTTTGTCAATACTTGACCAATTTGAATTCGGGTTGAAGCAGAGAAGGCGGGAAAATGTCAGGAATAACCTGGAAGCGTGGATTTTAAAAAAATCAACTGATGTTGTTATTGAAGTTATTGAAGATAAACACTAAACTTTTTTATTAGTTTAGCGGTTTTCACGCTCATCTAATGCGTGACGACTGTCCATCTTCTCTGCTTCAAACCGAATTCAAATCGGTCAAGTATTAACAAAGTTATTAAAGATTTTCTGAAATTGTTGCATCACGTGATTATCTGCCGTGGTCTAGGCAGAACCGTATCATCAGGTTAACCCCACCTACGGGATAGGTTTAAGAATGCAATGGAGACCGCTAATAAATCGCATGGACTTCACAACATTCGAATATCGGTCCAAACTGAACGAAAGAGAATGTGTTTTTCGACCTACATACACTTTTTTTGTCAAATTGTGTTGACGCCCGGTGTAAACTGGGTGTTTTCTTATTAATGGAATTTACTACAAACACTATTTTGTGGAATTTATAAGGTGAAATGTTAATGCTTTAGATG
The DNA here is from genome assembly GCA_963680895.1 of Fragum sueziense. Taxonomy (NCBI): domain Eukaryota; kingdom Metazoa; phylum Mollusca; class Bivalvia; order Cardiida; family Cardiidae; genus Fragum; species Fragum sueziense. The sequence continues at coordinate 53,154 of CAVMGG010000339.1, forward strand.
TATTACATTTTGTTCAAATCTGATGTGTTGTCTTTGCGTAAGAAGGAATTGAAAAGGAAGTTGCGTATCTTTTTTTGCCTAGTATATGTAAATAAGAATTTTCTCTAAACGTTTTACAAGCTATGAAAACCTATTCATTACTAGCTTCCAATAAAGATCTATCGAAATATATATTTTTAATTTTGTTGACTGATCCTCATTCGGTCACATTTCACATTTATTTCATTAATGAGCAAGGATTTGGAAAAACGTCCCCTAAGGCTTTTGGGCCCAACATAGATCTAGATCAGCCTGTACATATGCACAGTCTGATCAGGATCCATGTTGTTCTCTAATAGCTTCTTCGTGACCTATAGTTACTTAAAGGGAGCAACATGGATACATATTGGACTTCATTTGATAACAGGCTTATCTTGAAACTCAATTTTGAAAAATGCTATAAGGGACGTTTTTCCAGATCCGCGCTCAATTTTTCATAAGGATTAAAAGCAATGTTTCCCAACACATCTGTTACTTGGTCCAATTTCAATAAATTTATCACATTGTTTTAGCAAATATTCCTATTATGCCCATATAAGACGTGTATACAATTCTCTTAACATTCTAAATTGACACGTGACTAGAAATGGGCCTTGACCTTGACACGTTAAGATGACACTACGACTGCTGTGAGATCAACCCATTACCAGACGGCAAACTTTTAGACTGATTCAAAGTCAAAGATGGTTCAGACGACAATTTCAAATGAATCAACTGTTACACTTTTTGGGTAAAACACATTGTTGGAAATAAAGAATTTGCTTGTCAAAAGCAATTTCTTCATTGTCCACATTGTTTTTCAAAGACATTATCTTAATATAAGATGTAAAAAAGAGTCATTAATCATTTTCCACACATGTACTCTTTTTGACGCCCCTCAAAATAAAGGCATTGGAAAATATTTTGCAAAATGAAGAAAGTGTTGGCATTACTTTTAGACTAGGCCTATTTTGTAGGCATTGTATTTTACTGGTCGATGTCAATAGTATAAATATATATTTATATTATAGCATAGGAAATATTTAGAGAAAAAGAAGAACTTGCCTACCACAAGAACTATATTTTCAATAACTGCTTTGAAATTATAACAGTCCACTTTTCTTCTGTTCGGGAAACGGCTAAAAAAGGGTCCAGGAAGTTTTGTGCCTAATATCGCGTCATTAATTCGCCGAATTTTATAAACGCCACAATTCTTCTACTGCGTTCATTATAGATATAAATGATCTGATCTGTTCAGTTCCATAAAGGTTTTTTTTTAAATAAACAGAGTTGTTGAAAGATAAATAAATATACTTTCAAAATACCGGTATTTTTTTTATTTATTCATTTATTTTTTGTTTTCGGAGGATATTAATTTCCCTCTAATTTATGATGTAGGAAAATAACGTTTAAGATAAATTTTACGGAATCAGTTAATTGAAAGATTAGAGGTATTATTATCAAGACTTTAAACGAGAGAAAAGCATATCAAATGCGATAAAAGATAGAAAATAATTCTCGAACGATACTTACCAACAAACGAATAGTCGATTTTCAACAAAATCATCGTAACTGCAGCTTATTTTAAGCTGCAGTTACGAGGTTTTTGTTGAAAAGCAGCAAAATTGTGATAAACTTCAGAAACAAAGTTCCTGATATCAATTTGTGAATTTTAAAGCGGTGGCTATTTTGTGCACATTTTCAAAATGTGGATATTGGTTTTCGGCGCTTCATTTCTTTCGTTGAGTTGTCAAACGTTGTGTGTTCTACCGGAATATTCGCCATATAATTCTGGATCGGATGTAATCTATGTCTACATTGACGATGTCTCAATACCAAGTTTGTTGCGGCGAGAGCTGCAATTGGACCCTGATATTCTTCTACTCGAAACAGACATAGCACTAAATCACGGTTCGTATGTTTGTTTTCGTACTCGTTTTCATCCTTTCCCAAACGACAAAATTTTGGGTGATCCACTTCAAAAACTGCCACAAATGACAAAATGGATGTTATCAAAGATATGATTTGTGTAAAATATGGCACAGAAATTATTGAGACAAAAGAAGAAACTGCTGGTTATCAGCAGTTTCTTCTTTTGTCTCAATGTTTTCCCAAGCCTTTTCTATTAGAGACGTCAAAACTAGGGGCCCGTTTTACTAACAAACTTACGAACATTTTTAAAACAACAACAAATCTGATTGGCCGAATAATTACCGTTATTATTTCTCGTTCAATCAGATGTGTTGTTACAAGGTTTTTGCAAAAAATATATGTTAGTAAAACGCGGCCCAGGTCTTGTTTGGGAAAGAGTTAACCAATTACCACAATATGACGCTTTTGACACCCCTCAAGAAATATGCACGTGAAAACATCGTGGAAAGTGAAGAAATCGCTTGTGACACCCGTGGCAGCGGTCATTGACAATTTTACACATTGCCTTTTTCCGAACGTCATCCGTGACAATGGAAATTGACGAGAGATGTTTTCGCCAATTTCCGTTTCCACGGATGACGCCCGAAGTTGCAAGATGTGTTTGGAATCTAGTGGATGGAATATCTTCAAACTTAAAAGATTTTATTACGTTCATGGTGGTTCAGAATGCAGGTATTTAATATGTGTGTGACCGTTTATCAGCTATATATGAACATATAAGCTGGCCCTATAATAATGATACAGTACCAAAGCGTCGAGAAAGTAATAGCCAATCGAATCAGCTAATCGTATGCATTTAAAAAAAGCGCTACTGGAGATTGTTTAAAGCTGCAGTTACAAGGTTTTTGTTGAAATGCGTCCGTGAACTGTTATCACTCGTAGATTTTAGGCATTTCTTCATAAGATGTGTAGATTTTGTTGTAAAGGTTAATAGCTGCACATTTCAGCTTGCGAACGTACAGACCATTACCAATTGGTGATACTAAGAATGGGCGACAATATATCAGATGAAAAATTACCAAGTGAGTGTTTCGACGAAAGTGTCGTCATCGCCAACATTATACCAGAATCAACATCCAGTAAGTATTTTAGACTCGCTCGATCCTTTCCATAAACGGCAAAAATTGGACGGTTTCAGATTAAAATGTAATGCAGAAATGGATGTTGGATGTTGATGTAAAAAAAAGTATAGGTGTACCTAATGATACAGAAATTATTGAGACAAAAGTATGAAACACTGGTTATCAGCATGTTCTTCTTTTATCTCAATCTCCCTTTTTCTAGTAGGGATGACATGGTATTTGGGAACGGCTAGGCAACATTTAAAGGGATAGATCATTTCTGTCCAAGGAAAATTTGATTGAAGTTCATTTAGTTCTTCTTAAACTGACATTTCACGATATTTTTCATAAATTTTACTTTTATTATTATCTGAACGAGCATATTTTTTTATGATGATTATGAACATTTCAAGCCAAAATACATGTATTTCCGCCGTTTACGAGAAATATATATTTTTGTGCTAAAATTTATCAAACTGTTGTCCACAACACTTCGGATTTATATATAATTTGCCATTTCTATCTCAACTTTAAAGGAGTAATTTTCTCTTATAAATAACAACTTCAAAAAACTGATGGCACTTATTTTAGGATAACCAATCTTTTCACGAAGGCATTCTTTGAAAAGATGAAATTGGAATGTCATGTAACAACGTTGGTGACTTACCTTTTAGTGAAAAAACGAGTTGGCAGTGCTTAAATTCCTTTCTTTTGGTCCTAGATTATGCAATGTACCACACAACAATTTAAAGCCATGTTTGTCCCCATGTTGTTCTGATCCCTGATAATTTAATAGGAGTCCCTTCAACGATTTCACGGTGTATAATATACTTTTAAAATTGGTTTTCATATCTTCGTATAGCGTGTGAAAAGGTATTTCCATCGTCGTAAGTTTCATTGTTGTAACATTGAAACTGTCTGACTAAAACGCCATTTTATGCATTTTCGGGCTATAGAAATTCGACTTAAAAAACGTACGAGGTGCCTATGTTGACGTCGTCGTGGTAACGTCATGACGACATGAACGAGGAAATGATCACCGGATTTGAACCGGAAATAGCTTCTAGTTTCCAAAGATACCAATTCTTCGACCGTAGCTTGAAGTTTTAAAAGTATCTGGTTCTACCTTAATTTGAAATAATCATTTCTTAATATGCTTATCAATTCGTTAATTTCGTAAACAATACAAATAAAGTGTCATATTTTCTAGATACCAGAGAAAAGCGGGGAACACGCACAACTACTACCAGCATGAACCTATATAACATTATAGCGCAAGTGTCAGGTGGAAGCGTTTATGTAACTAACAAGAAAGATATTGGAGCTGTAGTGGATCTAATTAAGGTACTAGTATTTCACCTATCATTAATTACAAATCAATTCGTGAAGCTTCAGGTGTCATCCGTAGCAACAGAAATTGACGAGTGTATCCCTCGTCAATTTTCGTTGCCACGGATGACATCCGGAAATCGAGGAGGATATACCTACAAAACAACATCCAGCATGAACACGGTGTATAATCATGTGACTTAGAATTTCCGATAATCTTCAACTTTGTCAATACTTGACCAATTTGAATTCGGTTTGAAGCAGAAAAGGCGGGAAAATGTCAAGAATAACCTGAAAGTAGTAGATTTTTCAAAAATCAATTGATAAAAAAGTTATTGAAGATCAACCAATTTTTTTGTTGATCTTCAATAACTTTTTTATTAGTTGATTTTTTTTTCAGAATATACCACATCTATCTAATGCGTGACGTCTGTCTACATTCTCTGCTTCAAATAGAATTCAAATCTGTCCAGTATTTTAAAAAAAAAATTGAAGATTTTCTGAAAATATTGAATCACGTGATTATCCACCGTGATGAAAAGACTATAAAGCGAAACATTTTGACTTTACAGCTTTAACACTTTCCAAAATGGGAAAATATAAGAGAGGTGCAATTTGAAAGCTGCTGCAGTCGACAAGACGTATCTTGATAAAGATAAGATTTGTGTATCAAAGAAAATGTAGAGACAAAAGAAGAAAATGCTTTGTCAGCATTCTCTTCTTTTGTATCAATGTTTTCCGAAACCTATAAGGGACTTTAAAACCAGACCCCAGTTTCTCGAAATAACTTAGGTACTTTCTCAGCCTAAAATCTGAGCACCGTGCTCAAATCAAACGAAATCCACGTGAACTTCTATTGAAAACCAATCAACGTTGATTGGTATTCAATTGAAGTTGAGCATGAACTCATGAGTATACTTGTATACTTAAGTGGTTTTTTTTTTCGAGAAACCGGGGCCAGGTCTTGTCTAGGAAAAGATTAAATAAATAAGGTTTCATGATGTAATTTACCAAAATATTTGTTTTCCATTTTATATTATTTTTTCACAGGAATCAATATCTGCTAAGCCACCGGTATCAATCATGAAGTTTTTACTGAAGACATCTGATAGTAACACTTTCACAGTACCAGTGGATGAACTAATAGCCAATCTGACAATAAAGATACAGTCCACATTGGCGATTTCCCCGACGTTTGACCTGTATAGGCCCGATGGTAAGCATTTGTAACCAGTCACACTTTAACGGACCTTATGTCACGGCCACCAATCCCTCTCCTTCATTGCAAAATGCTATGAATGAAATCTCAGAAGAGGGACTTCCGGCTATGAAGAAAGGGGACCCAATTTGAGTAAGTAAACACACGTTGTTACTTTAACCCTTTCCCAAACGACAAACTTTTAGGGTGATCCACTTTAAAAACTACCATAAATGACAAAATTGATGTTATTAAAGATATAATTAGGTGTAAAATATGGCAAAGAAAATATTGAGACAAAAGGAGAAACTGCTGGTTATCAGCAGTTTCTTCTTTTGTTTCAATGTTTTGCCTAGCCATATCTATAAGGGACGTCAAGACCAGGTCTTGTTTGGGAAAGGGTTAAATCGGTTATTTTGATAGTTATGGGTTGAATCTCAACAATCGCGGAATGCTATTCGATGGGGTAACGAATGATGTGTTATATTGCCAAGGCCCTTTGTTGGAGCATCGAGTAAACTTGTAATTACTTTCGAAGTGAGTGCGCACATTTGTGTTTACAAACCAAACGACACATAAACGACTCCTACAAAGCTGTCATATGCATTTATCGAATGAGACACGTTCAGTTTACTATTTTATGGCCTCTTTTAGTATTTCACAATGACTCCTTTTGACTCCCTACAAGATAAAGGCTTTGAAAAACATTGTGGAAAATGAAGAAATTGCTTGTTACAAGCCATTTCTTCATTTCCAACAATTTTTTCTACCCAGAAAGATCAAAGAAAGCGAAATTGCATTCAATTCATGTTGTCCTCTTCAGCATCTTTGAATTTGGACAAGCCCAAATTGTGTCGTTTGGTAATGGGTTAAGAAACAACAACAACAACAACAATAACAACAACAACAACCACCACCATTTGTTACAGGTACAAAAGAGACTTTTGGAAACCCGACTGTGGCCACAAAACAAACGCTTGGTTCTAGACTTGTCGTCGTTAAGTTGAAGGTAAGACAGAAGTTTCGTTTTAACCCATTAAGCCTACCACACAGTGACTCCTTTTGACTCCCCACAAGATAATGGCTTTGGAAAACATCGTGGAAAATAAAGAAATTGCTTGTGACAAGCGATTTCTTTATCTTGGCACGACGTTGGAATTTTTCATGCGATGTCGTTCACATTCGATATCTATCTTTAGGCCTACCTTTTCGGGCAATGTCGTAACGTTCCACCACCGAATGTTTACGAAGTAACCCGCTTAATTTGCATGAATCGCATTAGGGATGGAGTACCTTAAAATATATGTGTAAAATTAGCACCAAGCATTCTAATTGAGGTTCCTATTTGGTCACTACTACCTTTACGCATGCGCTCAAAGACTTCCGGACATCAGAATATATGGTTAAAAATGAACACATCAGGATCTATTTGAGCTAGGAAATGGAAAAAAAGATCTCTTTAAAGGCCTCTGAGCCCAACATGGTTCCAGATCAGCATGCGTATATACACATACTGATCAGGAACCGTGTTGTTCTCCAAAAGCTTTGTTATAGTATGTAACAACTAAATGAGAGTAGCGTGAATCCAAGCCAGACTGCACCTAGAAACAGGCTCTTCTTGAAACGTGGTTGTCTCAAATGCTATAAAGGACCCTTTTACAGATCCAGGTTCATTTCTTTTTTTTCTATATAACAGAAACCAGCTGCCGGTTTGTGGAAGTTCACACGGACAACAACCAGGGAGTATGAGATTGAAATCTCCGCCAAGACTGATCTGGACTTCACCTACAAGTTTATGCAGCCTGGACCGGGAGGGTTTGGGGAATATCCGCTGACAGGGAGGCCCATAGCAGGTGATGACTGGGAAAATTATGATGAAAATGATCATGATGATTAAGGTAGAAGACCCATGATTAGCACCAAAGAGCCAGCGGCAAAATGTGAAAAATGCCAGTAATTCCTAAACTGTATTACATTTCCATTCCAAATACAAACATAAGCATTTTGTACGGTTTAGAATTTTAAATTAATGCATACTCATGAAAATATTTGACAAAGATGTTTAAAAATTCCTCCCGTGCATATGAATATTGAGTAAAATAATATTTGTAAAATTATTTTCTTCTTGAAACATTATATTGAAATTCGGCACGGTGAATCAACTTATGTGAAGTGTATTTACAAGTGTGTGTAATTTGATGCATTTCGTATGACTAAAAAGGGATGTTTTTCATTAGGGCCTTCCACCTTAAATTCACAACATGAATATACATGCATTGTTTAAATACACGTAATTCATGTGTTATTGATATTTTGCATACAATGAGCTATCGATAGCTCAATAATAATTTCGTTTGAATTTGTATGGGAAATGCCAAGATGTTTTTCTAAGGTGCACCAGACACCGCAATATTGCAATATTTTATATCTAGTATCCATCAATAAAACAAAACAACCCGAATTGCAACATCGGTTGGGCGAAATTTGTTTTATAAATTGAATTTATTAATTTCTAATGAAGTAATTATTATTTTTTTATCTATTTTTTATTAGTTATTATTTATTACCACACAGTTACGCCTTTTGACTCCCTCACAAGAAAATGCTTGGGAAAATATTGTGGAAAATGAAGAAATTGCTTGTGACAAGCAATTTCTTCATTTTCTACAATATTTTCTAATCCAAAATTGGAAAGATTTTATTGAAAATTCAGTCAACTAGACAAAGTCGTCTTCAACATATTTCAAATTGGAATACCCTAAAATTTTGTCGTCTGGTAAAGATTTAACAAGGTTAATATCACAGTATTATCTAATATCTAGTCCGATTTCGTTTACTGCTTCCAGGAGAGAATACGTCCGTCCAGGCGACTGTTCCGCTGTACGACAAAGTTGGATCAGTTAACAACATGGTTATATTAGACCAAAGTGGTAAAACAAAAACTAAAGAGATGCTACATAATGTAGGTGGCAGGCGCGGTAAATCGATGTTCAAAACGTATATCACCATACCGGCTAGTGTAAGTTAATCTGAGGCCGACTTCGATTGGGACTATAACTTTAGCTATTGAAGCTATCCCTCCAAAAGGACGCCGATTGTGCGAGTATTTCGTCCTTTGACAGCCAGAAGTGGCTATCAGCAGTTACATTTTAACTGCTGATAGCCACTTCTGGCTGTCAAGGGACGATTTTATGTCATCTCCACAAGACTATTCTGACCACTGGAAAAACTGTGGTCGGGCCATTCTAGCCATTACGCCATTTAGAAGTCCTCGGACAAACAGCGGAACAGTCAGTGTCGAGGTAAATAAAGATTTTGATTGGCTGACACGGAACGAGGGTGAATCTTATAGATAGAAGTGCACCGATTCCCAAGGATGGCTTGAGCTATAGCCCCAATCGAAGTCAGCCTTAGTAAACTGCAAATGTGACTAAAATGGACCTTCTTGGAAGTGTGAAAAGCATCTACCTTAGCCATTCTGTGCGAATTTTATTAAACCTATGATGTACAGTCGACACTCGTTATCTCGACATAGGATAAGTCGAAATTCCGCTTAAGTCGAAGTGAAAGTCATGTCCCGTCCTCAACATATGGATATACAAATGAATTCCGAAACAAATACAACCATTGAAATTTAGTAGGAAAAGGACAGAAATTGCTCGTTTCAAGCAATTTCTTTCCTTTTCCTACTATATTTCAACCATGGACACATATGACGCCCGTCTAAAATGGTCAAATATCGTTTTCATCGATAATAATCAAAATCGGATTAGTCGAACTCCGGATATGTCTAGGTATTTTGACGGCCCCTCTGACTTCGACACAACGAGTGTCGACTGTATTTCCCGTCTTACTGAATACGTTCTTCTTCCTTACACGACATCTGTTTGATGTCTGCCAAGTCTTATACGTTTCTCGAAATTTTGTCTTATAGACTTCCAAAAGGTCCATTTTGGCGTGACGGATCGCAAATATATCACACTATTGCCTTTTCCCATACATCGACTCTTCTTGACAGACCAATGATGGTGTTGGTTTAGAAAACATTTAAGGAAGAGACTAAAATGTTTGTTAGTAATATTCCTATATTTTCTAATCTTGCTTCAATATAAGCAACCAAAAAACCGGGATTTTATTAAAGATAAACATTTAATCTAAGTAAAGAATTATTTTGTCGTCTACATATATTTTCATTTCGGACAAACGTAGACCAGTGTCACGTGAGAATTGACTAATGTCCCTATGTTGTCTTTCGAGGAATGTTATCTGCATTTATTTCTTTTGCCTCAATGTTTTCACATGGTTTAAATTCTATAGAGGACGTTAAACCAGGTCTTGTCTGATAAAGGATTTGGGGTATTGTCGATAGGGGTTTTACAATTGTTAGGATTGCATTTATACATGATGCCTATATTTACGACAGGAATTCAAGATAGCCATCGAAGGCAGGGACAAATCCAGCAATCTGTTCAGAAGACTCGATCCGCGGTTAATCTCTACTTTGGCTGTAAAACTTGAAGTTTTAAAAGTGTCTGGTAAGCCGTCAAATACTTCCCTTTTACTGATGATCTCTGGAAATAAACATAACAATGCTTATTGTCAGAGTGCATTTGAGAATATACACGACACACTTCCAAGTGGTTACATTAATGAATTGTTTGATCCATTGCCACACAGGGACGATTTTCAACACCATAAAGGGTAAAGGCTTTATAAAATATTTTGGAATATAACGAAATGGCTTGTGATAAGCAATTTCTTCATTTCATACAAATGTTGTCTATCCACAAAGACAAAAAAACAAGAGGACCATGATGGTCTTATATCGCTCACCTGAACCTAAATGATATGAGCAACACTTTTGTTCAATTCAATTAATATTTATTACTTTAAGACTGAAAAAGAACTTATGGTCAATAAGGTTGTGAAAATCTAACTCATCCGAGATCTAAATTATGTTGCCAAACATTGTACAGGGCTCCAGATAAGAGGGGGTGGTGACTTTTCAAACTGCAATAATGCTGTCAGTGATCATCAAACCCTATGTTGTAGGTACTCATTTGTATCGTCTCGTCGAGACGATTCAAATGAGTACCCACAACATAGGATTTGAATTCGAAAAAACAATGTTAGTATGTCTTCACCTCCACTTATCTGTAGCCCTGATTGTATCCAAGTTTTATCTTGATTGATAAATAATTGTAGATTCTAGAGTATAAACAAGGTCGAAAACAGCCGAAAACAACAATTTTGTCAAATTCAAGGGCACAAAACGCTCGACTTTCTGATCAGATCAGACTGAAAATCAAACTCATATGAGATCTTATGGTTCCCAACATTGTGTCCAAGTTTTGTATAGATTGATCAATAATTGTAGATTCTAGAATGTAAACAAGGTCAAAACCAACCGAAAATGGCAATTTTGTCAAATTCAAGGGCACATAACTCTCAACATTCTCGTCAGATCAGACTGAAAATCAAACTCATCCAAGATCTTATAGTCCCAACATTGTGTTCAAGTTTTGTCTTGATTGATAAATAATTGTAGATTCTAGAGTATAAACAAGGTCGAAAACAGCCAAAACAGCAATTTTATCAAATTCAAGGGCACATTACTCTTGACTTTCTAATCAGATCAAACTGAAAATCGAAGTCACAACTCTTGACTTTCTGATTAGATCAGACTGAAAATCAAACTAATCCCAGATCTTATGGTCCAAAACATTGTGTCCAAGTTTTGTCTTGATTGAATAATAATTGTAGATTCTAGAGTGTAAAAAAGGTTGAAAACAGCCGAAAATGGCAATTTTGTCAAATTCAAGGGCACGTAACTCTTGACTTTCAGATCAGATCAGACTGAAAATCAAACTCATCTGAGATCTTATAGTCCCCAACATTGTGTCCAAGTTTTGTCTTGATTGACCCTTTCCCACACATTGGCGCTTTTGGATGCCCCACAAAATAAAGGCTTTGGAAAACATTGTGACAAGCAATTTCTTCATTACCCACAATGTTTTCTACCAAAAAAAGACCAAAAAATGTTAAATTTTGTTCAATGGAACTTGTCGTCTGCAACACCTATGATTTTGGACTAGGCTAAAATTTTGTTGTTTGGTAATGGGATTCTAGAGTGTAAATCTATTTATATCCTCTATCAAACTGGATGCTGAGTGTGTTGTGGTGCGAGGAATTTCTATGTGCACGAATCAAATCCTCTAATGAACTTCCCTGTGAGTTGTAGAAGTTGTGTATTTGACCAGGCACAAGCTGACCTAAAAAAGCATGTACCTAATCCACGGTGGAGATTGTGAATTATGGGATGGATAACGAATACGGACAAAATAATCTCGATTCTGGTAAGATATTTTGCAATAACTTCCTTGTTTATGCGTCAATCTTCAAAATGTTTGTTACATGTACCCTGCCTTACCGAGCTCTTTCATCGGATGTATGACATATTAGATAACTCATGGTGCTTTTTCCGAAATATTGTCCCAACCGACCGGAAAGCGAAATGGTAACGACTACGGCCAAATTAACCACGCTTCAGGAAAGAACTTGTGCAATAACTTTCTTATTTTTGCTTCAATTTTCATGCGGTTTGTTGCATGTACTCCGCCTTACTGAGCCCTTTTCTCAGATGTATTGCTTATCTGGAAACTCCGTGTACTTTTCTCAAAAGCCGATCTCAACCGACTAGAAAAAGGACCTGAATTTTTTGCCGTTTTTCCTGGTAGGTTGGGATCAGTTTTTGGACAAAGTACAAAGATTCTACAAGCAAGTCATATATCTGAGGAAATAGCTCAGTAATGCGGGGTACATGCCAAATTGACGCAAAAATAAGAGAATTATTGCACAATTTCTTACCTGAAGCGAGGCAAATTTGTCTGTATTCGTTATCCATCCCATCATGCACAATCTTCACCGTGTAATCTAGAATGATGTATGTATTCTAATGCCATGGCAATTTGCACGCATTCAATAAATATCGATGACTTGCTTTTGATTTTTTACAGGCACACTGTACATCAACAGTTCCGTGACCTTAACATATCGAGTGACGAATGTAGGTGGCGGGACTACCAAAGTAGCTGTGAAGATTTCCGACGATAAGGGGTTTGCACAAAGCCCTTCCACTCGACATCACACTCTAGCGAGCCATGCAAATATTACGGGTACTTTTGTCATTAAAGCCGGGGCGAAGAAAGGTGAAACTGTGTAAGTCTGGAGCTTTTAATTTATCAGACGAGCATCATTTTAAACGTTTACAATTAGTAATTTTTAGGTTTGTCAAAGCTCATTTTGAAGATACATACTGGGGAAGTAAAGTCGCAGCATTGTTTGAGAAGGCAATAAATCAAAAAGGTTTCAATACATTTTAGAATATATATTAGAACAAACGGCATTTTCAAGAATATATATTATCTTAGACAAATAAATCTTTCTAAGATTTCTTCGATGATATTCTGATGCGAAGCTAATTGTGCATCATGTTACTTGTTTTATGTTTACATATTCTTTGTTAAGGCCGTTGGTCGCATATCAAATATGAATTAAAATTGTAAATGGTGACCGGGCCTTTACTTTGTACTTTTCAGCACCATTACCGTGTCTGCCAATGCAGATGGTGCTCCTGCAAACAAGGTCCAATAGAGTGTGCAGAGACTTACAGTCGAGGAAAATGTCACAAAGGTAATCCTCTCTGTCATGTAGAAGTTAAAATCTCAAAATTCAATCTTTTTTCACTCAAAAGCATGTAATTGTTATAAGCTTTTTTGTACTCAGTCAGATGTGTTAAAATATGATCTTTGACTGTTTTATTAGCAAACATAGAGGGGATAAACTGTACATTGGCAGTCGTTAGAAAACTGATTAGTATCGAAAGGGCCTCTATGGATAAAGCGAGAAATCTCCCTAAATGGCTCAAATGGAAAAGTCATTTTCAAAACATGCAAATTGATAATTATTTCGAACTGTATTTGTAGATGTATACTTAAATCACATGAAAACTGATTTTGTTCTATCAAAACGATTCGACATGTAAAGATAACTCTTGGTTTCTGTACCTACCACCAAAATTACATTTTCTTACCCCATCATTCATTTAACCACTATTAAGTTTTCTATGATTTTATTAGCAAGAAATTTTCTGTAAATGTAAGGACAATTGGTGTTGAAATCATTAACCACTTTTCGTCTTTAATGCTCATGCGCATCACTGTTCAAAACGAGTTTAAAGGCGAAATCTTCCCGCCAAAAATATGCCAAGTGGTCTATGAGCACTATTTTAGTATAAAAGTCCGCCCCCCCCCCCCGTGACCCAGGATATTCTTTTTATCAAGGAAGCCTATGGTCAAGTGACACAACATATGTCAATGGGAAGCTGGGTCAAGGGGGGAACGATGTTCGCCAGCCCAGGGAAGGTAGATATTCCTCTGTTTTTGGTGGGAAAGTGCGTTTTAAAAGTTGTTTCAATGATGCGCATGCACAATGCGGACGAAAAGAAAGCTGCCATATGATGTCAACACCATTTATGCTTGTATCTGTAGAAAATAAATTGGAAATAAAACGAAAAGAAATTTCATTTTACGTCTATGAATACAGGTAGTTTAGGAAAATGAAACCATTTCTAAGGTGGGTACAAAAGTCAAGAGTTATCTACACCTATAGAACTTTTTAAATGGCATAAAATCAGTAGGCTATTCAGTTCATTTATTTATCTACCTAACCATAAAGCTTAATTTTGTTTCTCAATGTTAAGTTTCGGAAATTGACCCATCGAGCTGAGCCTTTTAGGGACATTTCTCGCCGTATCCATAGAAGTCCTTTTCACTCTAAGGTATTTTTGAACTAGATTGTTTTTCCTATTTCATTATCAATTCATTTTCCAAATTCAATGCCTGAAAAGTCTGATATGTTTATGTAATTTTGCTTTTTGGAATTCATGGAAGGTCCATTTTAACGTGATTGGTTACATATGTGACGAAATTCCCACGCGGTCCTTTATCGATTAATGGGTCACAAATGTAACTGCAGGTTGTAGATAACATCGCTCCAACATGCAATGTAACAAGTGTTTTCGACAAATGTTTTTTCGGAACAGACCTGTGCGCATGCGTCAACAAAACATGGCAGATGGAGGCGAAAGTTGGTGATGTTGGTTTCGGGCTCCAGTCCGTGTTCGCTAGTGGTGCGGGGAACCGGTCTACATTTCATAAGGACACATTCGGCACTGGTCATACAATCGACAAAGGCGTTATTAATACAAGTTTAAAGTTAGTATGATTCATTCCAAAACGATATATATTATGTCCTTTTTATTTTTTTTTCAAATGATCAAAGTTATGCGTTGTTCGCTTTCTCAGTCTTAAAAAAGACTACAAGGAAAACTACGATTTCAAACATTCTCTTGTGAAGTAGCGTGTTGATTCAAGATCATTTGATCATCAAACAAATCATATTTATATGAATATATAAAATCATATTTATAACCTCTCAAAACCTTTGACGTCCAGAATAGAATTGTATGTCCTTCCTTTAAAAACATTCGTTTTGTCGACCGGGGCAGCTTTCAACTTGGACCGATAAAAGTGTCGTTTGGCAAAGCGTTAAAGCAACGTATCGTCGATTGCGCTGGAAAACGTTTTTAACGTAATTAGTGGTTTTCTGTAATTTCAGGACAGATTGTTGCCACCAAAATGCCGCCATCACTGCAGTAGACCTGGCGGGAAATGTCGGTCTGTGTAACGTTACGATTACACCACACTTCGTGCCACCAGATCCTAAACTGTGTGGCAACGTGAACAACTTGAATGTAAGCTAATGTTTACTCTTTGTTTGTTATCGGTATAAATCCACAAGCAAAAATTGACAGTGACGTAGTTTTGTGTTTATCGTTTTCAACCAATCAGCCTGTTCATTTATCACGTGCACATCATAAACGATACAAATGAGAAGAGTTTATTGGTTTAGAAACAGTAAACACAAAACTACGTCACTGTCAATTTTTGCTTGTGGATCTATACTTTGTCTTGTGTGCAATTTGTATAGGTCTCGGTAAATGATCCGGCAGATCATCTCTAGCTTTTAGCTAATCATCCTCTGCCAGGTTATTTACCGGACCTATACATTTTATGACGAATAAAATGTTTTGTATCGTTTTGTATTGTATGGCTAAAGAAGATATCAAATGCTCGGAGATCATGTATTGGCGAGTAAATATGTCATCGTGAAGTTATCAAGTTTGAAATGTTTCATTTCATTTTATATCAACAAAGACCTCGCTGCTACAGGTTTGAACAATCTGTGGTTACGAAGTGTTTGTTAAAATACAGTGATTTGTAGTATTTGTCTATTTTTCGAAGCAATACCCTTCTCTAAGTTGCAAATCATGGTGATCTTTAAAGGAACTTCTGATGTGTCACCAGCCCCCCCCCCCCCCCCCCCCTTCTTGAAAACGCGGGCCCTCTCTGGGATAAAATGTCTGGATCCGTGCATGTGTATTGTCGTTCATGCGTTGTCTGCACGTATCTTATTCTACGAAGGATTGATCTGTCTACTTCGAATCACCTCTTCTCCAGATTAATTACTACCTATTTCATATGCGGTGACGTAGTAAAAATAAATCGACGAACTACTATAATTTTAATTATCTTTTAAGGCCCACATCAGAAAGGTAGATTTTTACAATCCACCTAGCGTAAGATAAAGGGTATTTATTTTTTGGTTGATCTTGAAATGGCTTTATCCTTCGAAAAGTGTTTGGTTAGAATTACATGTCCTGATTTGTACCATAGCCCAAAGCATTAGTGATAATTCTATTCCAGTCAACAAAGGCCAGTAACATTTTGTGTCAAACCACGAGCGTGTCTCGAACCTGTGACTTCCAGAATATTAGTTGTGCTGGCGGATCATGTTCCCACGATGTTTTGTGTAAAAATAAGACATGGAGTATGAAGGCGGTCACCAGTAACCATAGTTACGCCATTAGTCAGGCCGTGCCGGTCAAAGCTGGACCATTGGCTTCGCTAACCAGAATGAACGACTCTCTTGAAATGAGGTACGCTTAATGTATCAGTGAGGCAATCTCTAATGTCTCAGTTGGGTATCAGTCCGTATCAACATAATATCACTGTGGCGAATCACTAGACACACAAAACACAATAACAACAACATTAGCAGAAATCTTTCTTTTTTACTTCATTATATTTCCGATTTGAGAATTCTTAACGAAATAAGAAAATGACAAAACACTTTCTTCAATAGGTGTGTGTGTGTGTGGGGGGGGGTGTACGGCACCCGAAAAAAGTTATTCGCAGCCAAACAACACTTTGTTCTTTTTATAAGGTGTTGTTTAAAGAGAAATGCTATGCATTTAGTTAATCCCTGGCGTTTTTCCCGACTTCCTAATTCAATTCTTTCAAACCGATCACATATTAACAGACACATTGTTAATTATCAAAACTGTTTGAGTCATGTGATTCCCGCCATGTTGTATACTACATAACATCGCTTTTCAACAAACACGTAACGACAGCTTAAAATATGCTGCAGTTACGAGATTTTTGTTGAAAAGCAACGATAAACACCACCTTTGTTTTCTTTTCGCAGTATGGACTGTTGCCATACTGATGTTAACATCAACCTTATAGATATTGCGGGTAATGTAGGGCGGTGTCACGCAAATACAACAGTACTGTATCCAAGTACAACTGCGGGTTATATGAACAAGGTTAGTATTACTTTAACCCATTCAAACACAGTGACTCTTTTTGACTCTCTACCAGATAATGACTTTGGAAAACTTTGTGGAAAATGAAGAAATTGCTTGTCACAAGCAATGTCTTCATTTCCCACAAAATTTTCTACTCTAAAAGACACAAACTTTCAAATTTTCGTCACATTGAAAATGTCGTCTGCCACTTCTTTCAATTAGGACAAGATCAGATTTTGTTGTTTGGTTATGGGTTAACGCTTTTACAAAATGTCATTAAATATGTAGACCAATATAGAACCAACAAGACAACGCCTTTCAAAAAATCTCAAAACTACAGTTTTAAACAAGCTGTAGTAACAAAGTTTTTTTTTTGTTTTGCGGGAAATAAAGAAATTACTGTAGCATTATTATGTAGGCTATAGCCTGTTTACGATAATATGGCACGCGTTTTAGATAATGTAGTGTTGTAATTCTTATAGCAAGGCAAAACAACTACTTAATAAGTTTGTTTACTTTGAATTTGTCTTAAAGGCATCTTCGACGTCTAATGTTCCTCTGATAGCTGGCGCGGTGGCGGGTGGGGTAGTTCTAATTGGAGGCGTCGTTGTAATAGTGATCATCGTCAAGAAACATATGGTCAACAAAGTGGTAGATTCTACATAACGTTATTATTCACGAGAGAACGGACGAACGATAAAGCTTTATCTGTGATATTTTTCCCAATTTGTTTACTATTCCGAGGACATATAGTTGTTGCAGAAGTGATAGTTTTGTGGATCACTTAAGCTCCGCCAAGGAATCTGGAAAAAGGGCCCTTATAGCATTTCAGATTACCACCATGTTTTAAGATTATAATGAGCTATAGTGCAGCTTGATCAAGACCCAAGATGCCTTCTTATAGTTGATGCAGGTCATGGTGAACACCAAGGATCGCGATCAGGCTATGCGTATGTACAGGCTGATCTAGGTACACGGTGTTCTCAAATGCCACAAGGGACCTTTTTTCAGAACCAAGCTGAGTCTAATTATATAATATACATCACGGTGTATAATCACGTGACCCAGAATTTCCGATAATATTCAAAGTTTTTTTTTTAATACTTGACCAATTTGAATTCGGTTTGAAGCAGAGAAGGTGGGGTAATGCTAGGAATAAGCTGGACGTGTTGGATTTTTGAAAAACCAACTGATAAAAACGTTATTGAAGATAAACCTAACTTTTGGTTTATCTTCAATAACGTTTTATCAGTTGATTTTTCAAAAAATCAACTACGTCCATCTAATGCGTGACGCCTGTCCACATTCTCTGCTTCAAACCGAATTCAAATCGGTACATTATTTACAAAATTATTGAAGATTGTCTGAAAATATTGTATCACCTGATTATCCACCGTGTACATGGAAACCAACAATTCAGTGACTTCTACATGGAAATTAGAATAACGAACGGACTGACGAACAATAAAGCTGTGACTGTGATAATTTATTTCCAAGCACTTTTTTCTCAATACTGGACGTATAATTTCGTCTTAAGATATTAAAATATTAGTCTAGAACTCTAATATTAATATGACCACCATCGTTTGTAATGTATGCGTTTTGTTTATGTATACTTCCGTATATGTGACCCGTGACGCTAAAAGGGACCTTATAGGAAGTGTGAAAAATATCGACCCTAGTCTGCGCAGTCCGCGCAGCCAGACCAGGGCCGACACTTTTCACTTGTATGTAATTTTCTTAATCCGGAATATTTTCCTTATCTTACTCTATGTTATTTTTTGCATACGGGATCTGCACGGTGGAGATTGGGCATGATGGGATGGATAGCGAATACGGACAAATTTGCCTGGCTTCAGGTAAGAAATTGTGCAATAATTTTCTTATTTCTGCGTCAATTTTCAAGCGGTTTGTTGCATGTACCCCGAACTATTGAGCTATTTCCTCAGATATATGACTTGTTTGTAGAATCTTTGTACTTTGTCAAAAAATTGATCCCAACCGACCAGAAAAAACGACAAAAAATCCATGTCATTTTTCTAGTCGGTTTGGATCGATTGTTGAGAAAAGTACAAGGAGTTTCCAGATAAGTAATACATCTTAGAAAAGGGCTCAGTAAGGCGGAGTACATGTAACAAACTGCATGAAAATTGACGCAGAAATAAGACAGTTACTGCACAAATTCTTACCTGAAGCGTGGCTAATTTGGTCGTAGTCGTTACTATTTCGCTTTCTGGTCGGTTGGGACAATATTTCGGAAAAAGTTCCACGAGTTATCTCATATGCCATACATCCGATAAAGGAGCTCGGTAAGGCGGGGTACATGCAACAAACCTTTTGAAAATTGGCGCACAAATAAGGAAGTTATTGCTCCATCCCATGATGCACAATCTCCACCGTGATCTGGTTGACCTGTGCAGAGTCTGACAAGTTTGTAAAAGGATTTTTAGGTCGGATAAGGTCCCTTTTAGCGAGACGGGTCACATATCAATTATGTAGATGATTTGGACAATAAAATATGTGTTTTTTATTTGATTTGTTATACTTTTGGGTCGGAATCTGGAAACGGAGCCATAATAGCAACGCAAACCACCATAAAGGCGCGTTCCCATTGCCGACCATCTTCGCAAGCCAAGGGTGACATCTACGACGTGATGTCGTTTCTGTATTCTGTGAATACAAACGTAGGTGAGTTCTACCTTGGCTAGCGAAGATGATTGTCGACCAAATCAACTCGATCAAGCTCGATTGTATTTGTCAAGCAATTTCTTCATTATCCAAAATATTTTCTGATTAAGGTAGAAGACCCATAATGAAAAACACCACTTTCTAGCCATACGAAATGCATCAAATTACACACACTTGTAAATACTCTTCACATAAGTTGATTTACCGTGCCGGATTTCAGGATTATGCTTCAAGAAGAAAATAATTTACAAATATCATTTTACTCTATATTCATATGCAAGGGAGGTAATTTTGAACATTTTTGTCAAATATTTTCTTAAGTATGCACGAATTCAAAATTCTAATCCGTACAAAATGCTTATGTTTATATTTGGAATGGAAGTGTAACACAGTTTAGGGATTACTGGCATTTTGCAAATTTCGTCGCTGGCTCTTTGGTGCTAATTATGGGTCTTCTACCTTAAGATAACCTAGACCTACCTAAAAAATGCATCAATATGAGAAAATGCTGGTCCTCAGCATTTTCTTATTTCGGCTCAATGTTTCTCCATGTCAAAAGTTTGTCTTGTAGGGAAAGGGGTTTAGCTTCTGCGCAAAAGATGGCAGATTGCTTTTTTCCTGAACGGAATTTAAAAGAGACCCATTTCTAAACACATAACTTCTTTTAAAAGTAAAAGAACACAAATATAAGTTAAATTCATAGCCCAGAAAACGTTTACGGAAAGACAGAAAAGTCTTCTTTTCTCTCAACGTTTCAAACAATTTCTCTTAAATGAGCGTACAAATACCGTTTACTTATTTTTGGAATAGCTGATACACCAGACCCGTAGGAAGCAATTTTAAAGAGGGAGGAGAAGGGGGCTAAAGCCCTTGTCCGGGCCAGTGTCTGAATATTGGAGGGGTTAAATTTGATTTTCGCTAAAAATTCAGTGTAATAAAGGAAAATTCGACTTTTTTGGCCAAGTTTAGGGGCCTTAGCTCACCCCACCCCTGTTCCTACGAGCCTGAACATATTTACGTTGTTTAAGTCAGGTAACACGGAAGTGTTTCAATTTAAATATAAATGCAAGCGTACTTTAACCCTTCCAAAAACGGCAAAAGTTAAGATTTGAGTACAATATGAAAGTTGTTTGAAAAATGAATGATGATTAAGGTTGAATTGTGTACGATATAACACTGAAAATATTTATGGAAACGAAAAATCCTTCTTATCAGCATTTTCTGATTTTGTCTGAATGTTTTCCCATTTTTTTATATTAAGGACTTCAAAACTAACCGTTGTTTTGGGAAAGGGCTGAACAATGTGCCTAAAGGCCCGCTAAATACTAATATGAAAAGGGAAAGATTCAAGCCGTAGTTACCAGATTTTATAACAACATCAACGATTCGTTAAAACATAACGTTAAATCCAGTCTGTTCTAGCGAAAAATGCATTGCTATTACACAATCTTGGTCACTTATATTAAAAAATATACGAATATGCCCTATCGTTCAAAACTGGATTGATTTTATCGAGTAATCAGTGACGTAGAGTCGGACACAATTATAATATTCTATCTATATACAAATGTATGAGCCGGTCTATTTTAACACAATTTATTCACAATATCTTTCCCTATTGAAATGCATCAACGGCCATAACTTTGACTAGATACTAAATGTCTAAAGTCATGAAAGCATTTCACCCATTATTTACCCTTTCTGAAACAAGACCTTGTTTTTGACGTCCTGAATAGAACAGTTTTGGGAAAACATTGAGACGAAAAGAAGTAATTGCTGATAACCAGCAATGCCTCCTTTTGCCTCAATATTTTCTTCGATATATTGCCTTACTCACGCATCCTATTTTATCAATATCAATTTTGTCGTCTGTATAGCAGCTTTCAACTTGGGACAGTTTTATTTTTGTCGTTTGGGAAATCGTTAACCAATAACAACTTCTTGCAACTTCCGCGTCATTCGAACTCTTTTTCCGTCGGCCAAAGTTTACTACGTTTTACTACGTAACAATCAAGCTCTGGCATGAGGATAGCGAATCCCGTCTAATCTCGGGGCCCTGCAGGGATTTCATAAATCCAATAGTTCGCTGTAAAGCGTATAATAATGTAAAAATCTGGTAAAAAAATTGCATTGGCTGTAACCTCAATGTTTGAATATGCCATCACTAACCAAAAACAGAATCCTACGCAAACAAAAAATTCACTTTCATTGGATGGTTATCATTGTTTGGATGAGTGACCGAATGCGTGATCGCTACATGTGTAGGCCTATATTCCTATTGAATAATACCAAAACAACAACATTGACGCAGTAAATGACGTCACGATGTAATAAATGTGCCAGGATCTGGAAAAACGTCCCTTATAGCATTTTTCAAATTTGAGTTTCAAGATCGGCCTGTTGTCAAATGGAGTCCTATACGCACCAATGCTGCTCTCTATAAGTTACTTCATGTCATGAAGAAGCTATTGGAGAACAAAATGGATCCTGATCAGACTGTGCGTATGCACAGGCTGATCTGGATCTATGTTGGGCTCAAAAGCCTTAAAGGGCGTTTTTCCAGATCCTGGCTCAAACAATTCAATTTTGAGTTTGAGTTTATTGGAGTTTTACGCCGTTTTCAACTACCAGGGTCATATCGCGGCGGCTGGAGCACCTACCCATGGATTCCTGTTGTTTCTCAAACCAGTACTACCACAACACCCTTACCGAGCCTCCAGCTGCTCGCCCACTTAGGTTAACGATTTCAAACCCATTGGTGGGTGACAATTTTGTCAGAAAGGGTATTAGCCGCGGCCGGGTATCGAACCCAGGACCTCTCGAATGAGGGTCAGATGCGCTACCAACTGCGCTAAGGCCGCGGCCAATTCAATTTTGATTGATTCATTGATTGATTGAGTTTGAATCGATCAATAAAGGCGATGAACTCTGGTTAGATAATACGTCATCCATGGTAACGGAGATTTACGAGTTTATTCTGAATGTCAGGATAAATATGAAGCGAGATAATGTAATTCCACAGTGTGTTTGGTATCTAATTACAAGCTGTCTTTTATTATATAAATCCATTAACAAAACGGCAGAGTTTTATAGGCCTACTGGTTCAAATTCAAAAATGATGCAGACTACAATTTTAAGAAAGTTAAAGAAATATGTGTTGTCGTTTATGGCAAAAACATTGTGGGTAATATTTAAGCTACCATATTGTTCTCCAGTGTCATCATCTTGCATAGAGTCAAAAACAACCATTCGTGCGTCTAGATTTTACATTTCTCGGACGATGCCGACATCATCGTATTAGGGAACGATTTTGTACAGTTAATCTTGACGTAATTTCGGACAAACGCATAGTATTTAGTAAGTGTTGTTACAAAATCTCGTAACTACGGCTTGATTTAAGCCGTAACTACGAAAATTTATAACAACACTGACGGTTTATTAAAACATAACAATAAACCAAGTCTATTTTTAGTACAAAATTCATTGCCATTATGGTTGACCCATAAGAACGTGACTAGAATCTCACTTTCACGTGCACGTATGAGTAAAATAAAAAAGATTACAAGTGCAAGTCGTATATTGACACTGTATGGGTTTTACTTTGGTGGATTGTCATCATAGTCAAATAGCTGAAAGTCCGGACGGTACACTTCTCGGATACCCTCTATAGAATCTTTACTTACATACTTATACGCCGTCACAACTGCCTCTCGACGCTGAGCTAGTCTCTCACTTTGTGTCAATGGATGCGCTTTTATATAGTCTAAAATGAGTTGAATCAACTTCTGTGAGTTAGAATATTCCTTTTCATTCTTATACTCGTGGTCGGGAAAGTCTATATTCTTGTCTATAAAACCTTGAATTTGAAATGACTTCCACAGACGTCGAGCTACTCCCGAGAATCCTATACACTGTGCCACATCTAATCGAGTGTTCATCAAATAAGCGCTTCCAACAATGCCAGGTATGGTTGCTTCTGCCCTTTGTGCATGTAGAGCGTCTGTTATCACTTTGTATTTAGACTCTTCCACTTTCAGCTCCTTCAAAACTAATTCTACATCCCTAGAGAAAGTTTCTTGTTTCACGAGTCTGTATTGGTTGACTTTGCACGGATTGCACACGGAAAAAATTGGCGCCCAATGTATATCTAAAGCTTTATTATCCCGCGAAGTTTTTATAATATATTGAAGAAACTGTTCAAATGTTATGTTAAAATTACATACTGTATCATTTCTGCCGATTATACTTCTATACGCAGGAAGTATTCCCAAATAGATCTTGTCAACATAAGCTGAATAAAGTCTCGTGTATGGATCACGTGATACAAGAACCATCCGCGGGTTTTTTACTTCCAGATCTTCTGAAGAAATTGAATATGTACTTCCAATTGCATGTACAGTGAAACGCTTCATTCCAAATGTTTCTTCAACGGTACGATTATTTAACAACAGAAAAGCTTGGGTCCAAAGGGTGCACCCTGACTTACGCACTTTACAGTAAGCAAAGTTGTACTTTTCTGAATACATGTACAGATATTTCAGTGAACTGCTTCCCAGGTAGGTTCTGTTTGCGAATAAATCACCATCTTTACAAACTGTCTGTATTCGTCGAATTCTGTGTTCGTGAACTAAAGTGTAATTTTGACGATCTGTTTTGTATAAATTGTTACCAATCCCAGAAACTTTCAGTTGTAATGTTTCGTTACTATCTGTAAAATAAATAACATACAGGAATATAAAAAACGAAAAATGTACAAAAAATGAAATATTTACCGTTTGATTCAAAGCAATTTTCAAATTTTAAAAGAGGAAATATTTTCTGCGTATGACTACTCAGCGAAAATGGTGACTATGCGGTGGCCATTTCTAAAATAGAATAGATGAGTTATCCTATTTTTGATAGCGTACGGTAAAAACAGGTGGAAAAAATCCTGAAGTGATGTCCTGACCTAAATTTTAAGCCTACATGAATTTCTGGAATACAAAAAAGATGAAGTCTTTGAAAACTCTGATCTAACAAAGACAATGGTGATAAGCAACAAGCTTTCATTTTCTTTTTATATTTTCTCTGATATTGTTCTCAAAAATCCATTTTAGATAACATCATTTCGGCCGTATGTAGCAATCTTCACAATGAATCTGTCTAAAATAGTAAATGTTATCTGGACTTACTTTTAATTTTAGTTTTACACGTTCTATAGTCAGGTCAAGACATTATGGCACATGTTGACAATTTGTACCTTATATGCAAGGGCCCATCAATAATTTCGCGAACTAAGTCTACTATTCAGTTACCCGTTGACGTATTTTCACGAACATTGGTATGCTTAAAGCTCATCCAATTTCCAACCGGCTCATCTTCTTAGAAAACGATGACGTCAAAACAATATGACGTCATCGCAGAATTATGACGTCATGTCAATAGCGTTTGTTTAAAAATGACGTCACCTTGCATTTTTGAGCAACTCCTTATGATAAAGTTTTATGTATATTTCAATAATTCCTGTACGGACATCCGTAAAATTCTACATGTATTGTTAAGAGCCATTATGCTTATCGAATAACGTTATTTGAAAGCGGATATTACGACTCTACAGAGTAGAGAGATATGAGAAAATGAGTGATTTTACTAGATCTAGCCGACCGGAGACTATAAAGCTGAGAAGAATTCATCTAAAATTCTAGAATTTATTCTTGAAAATTGGAAATAAGATCTAGGTGTTCAAATAGTAGTAAGACACTTGGATGATTTGTATGATACCTCTAAGGGCAGTATGACCAGTAACCTCGGAATGCGCCGTGCATCGGTAAGATGGGTACCGCGCTGGCCGCTTCCTGGCCGAATGGGGCAGCAGGTCAAAAGGTGTTGTAAATAATACCAAACTTATAATGCACGGTGGATAACCCACGTGACTTTCGGGAAGCGTTAACACCGAAAAAATCGTCCGCTTCAAGGTATGTTTTATTTAATTTCTCAGCTTATACTCTATTGATTTTGACGAGATAAAGTGCACGGAACGCGCATTTGAAAGGGCTATTCCCGGCTCTAACTCACTCTGCTCCAAATCCTGTGGTTTCTTCAAACATTCAAGCCAAATTTTTGTAAGTGCAAAACGAAAGTGGGAAGCGTTCACATGCAATGAGAAAAACTTTCGCTTGAATGTTTGAAGAAACCACGGGATTCGGAGCAGAGTGAGTTACAAATGGCAACAGTCCTCTCAAATGCGCGTTCCGTGCACTTTATCTCGTCAAAATCAATAGAGTATAAGCTGAGAAATTAAACAAAACATACATTGAAGCGGACGATTTTTTAGGTGTTAACGCTTCCCAAGGGTCATGTGGGTTACCACCCCCCCCCCCCCCCCGTGTAATGGAGACCGCCACAACTTTGCAAATCAAATAAATACATGTGACATGACATTGGTGCATCATTTTTGAGTCGGAAAGTAAAGAACAAATCTCAATTTGGAAGCATTATTCTTCATTCTCACCAACAAAAGCATTGATTTCCAGATGTGCCGGTGAGACAAATGTTATAATTTCCATCGATATTCGAGGAATCAAACTAAAAGTTTTTATGTCTATATAAAGTCGAGTAAGTACTTATAATTTTGAAGCAGTAATCAAATCTGATCTGTCGCCGACCTTAATTAGACAGCGCGCAAATATTATTTTTAAGGTCCGGAATTCTGCTGCGCTATGACAGCGCGTCGCGCCATAGCTTACGCGTTAAAAAGGCCGGTATCGTGAAACTGATTATAGAAATTTTACTAAACCCTCCGCAATGCACAGATTATGCAATTTGCGACTTCTAGTTATTTCCAAACCTTATAAATAACTTAAAGGGTGAAAATAGTGAGTACAAAGAAGAGTTTGGGTGTGACATTTACAAATGTTGGCGGGACATGTCACGTGACGGGCTGCAGCACGTGCCACGGGCGTGGGTCAAGCGTTGGAATGAATGCAAACTGTTCAAGGGATGTTACTTTTATAAGAAATGGGTAATGTTTCTAAGTTTATCAACTTATTTTTCTGATATATATAAGATTAGTTCGCAAAACTATTGATGGGTCCTCGTATGTAGAAAAGAGAAAAGGCGTCCTTAATCCTGAATATGATTTCGCATGTGTTGGTTCGAATCTTGCAGGTGCTAGACACATGCAAGATTTGAACAATCACATGTAAAATTACAGTGTAATACGACATCGAATCATGAGCCGTGACGAAAGGTCATGGAATATTCCACTACATGTTAAGCAGGGGACCGTGTTTAACCGTGACGTAATTTCGGACAAATAGTCGTTCACGTGCAGGTGTTGTAATAAAATCTCGTTACTACTGCTTGATTCAAGCCGGAGTTACGAGATTTCATAACAACACCGACGGTTTATAAATACATAACAGTGAACATAGTCTATTTATAGCACAAAATTCATTGCTATGCTACTTACTATTCACTGCATTGAGAATTTCTTGGTGTAAAACGTGACTGTACAGTACAAAAACCATAAACATCAACAGTAAAATCGTCGCGACAAATATCCTGGAGCGATGCATGATGATTTCCGTTTCATAAATATGGCTCTTTTCCAACTCCTAGAAAACCTCCGTGACACTTGCTGGCTTGGTTTCTCTGTAGCAAAATATGAACGTCATTAAAAACATCGCATTGACAGATATATATATTACTTTTATTTTGTGCTTTGGCTAAATTGTTCATGTTGCAGAATTTAAACATTCACTGTTCAAAATTGTGTAGCATATGCTGCGCCTGCATTCCAGTTAAGGTTGTCCATCATTAATGAGGTGCACGCGACGTCGGAATTTTTCGTTGTACGTATCCGAACCTATTTCGGGCCACGTCGAAAATATTCATTAAAAGACGTCGCCCGAATAATTCTGAAGTCATGTGAATCTTATTAGGTCTGGACTGCTTTAATCCTTTCCCAAACGAAAAAAATTTAGGGCGGTCCAAATTGAAAGATCCTGCGGACGACAATTTCAAGTGAATAGAATTAAAAATGTTTAGGTCTTTTTGGATGGAAAACATTTGGGAAATGAAGAAATTGCTTGTCACAAGCAATTTCTTCATTTTCCATGATGTTTTCCATTGCCATTACTTTGTGGGGAGTCAAAAAGAGTTAATGTGTGGTAATGGGTTAAGATACCGTGAAAATGTTCCAAAAATCGGTGGGGCGTTTATTGCGGCACTGAAATACGGAAACCTGTTTCGCCATCCATGTTTCTAATAAAATTTAGTTTCTGAAATGTAGAAATGTTGAAGTTTTGTTTGTGACAATAGTCAGAAGTTAGTGACAATTGTCAGAAGCTAGTGTGACTAACTTAAACTTTTCTTCTTCTCGCAAACTCAATTTTGATAGAAAAGTTGAAATTAGTGCGACTAACTTCCACTTTTCTACCAAAATTGAGTTTGTGAAAAGTCGAAAAGTTGAAGTTAGTCACACTAACTTCTGACAATTGTCACTAACTTCTGACAATTGTCACAAACAAAACTTCAACTTTTCGACTTTTCACAAACTCAATTTTGGTAGAAAAGTGGAAGTTAGTCGCACTAATTTCGACTTTTCTATCAAATCTGAGTTTGTGAAAAGTCGAAAAGTTGAAGTTAGTCACACTAACTTCTGACAATTGTCACTAACTTCTGACAATTGTCACAAACAAAACTTCAACTTCTCGACTTTTCACAAACTCAATTTTGGTAGAAAAGTCGAAATTAAGGCGACTAACTTCCACTTTTCTACCAAAATTGAGTTTGTGAAAAGTCGAAAAGTTGAAGTTAGTCACACTAACTTCTGACAATTGTCACAGACAAAACTTCAAGTTTTCTACATTTCTATGTCAAATTTTGGTAGAAAAGTAGAAGTTAGTCGCTTTAATTTCGACTTTTCGACTTTTCACAAACTCAAGTTTCTTAGAAAAGTGGATGGCGGTAACAGGATTCCGTACTGAGAATATATTCCCAAACCATCATGTCCTATTTACCCATTTTCAAAACAACATCATGTTAGATCTTTGAATACTTACTACCAAGATCTTTCATTTGGGACCATGACCTGTGACATAGTGACCTTGGAGTGTGGCCTACTTTTAACAAACTTTAATCTGGCCTATATCTCATGCACTATTACAGATAGAGCATTGACATTTAACTTATGGATACCTCATGCTATGACCTTGGCCTGGAGACCATAAAATTTGACCTAGTGACCTTGACCTTTGACCTTGGACGTCTTTTTTGCGACAAGCTCTCGTATAGGCGAGCTACGTTGTCCGCGGACAACTTTTGTTATTGTCAGGGAACTCATGGCCTGTTTTGGGGAGTGATAAACCGTAGCCTATGGTTGGCGTTCGTTACATTGGGTCAAAGTGGCTTACAAATTATTTCTGATATGTGAAGTATCTTCACTTTTAAGCTGCAATTACGATGTTGTTGTTAAAAAGAAGCGATATCCGATATTCATATGAAAACAACAACTTTCATACCGACGATTCACAGCTCACGATAAATGACCTGGCAGAACATCGCTATCAATTAGCTAGATGTGCCCTGCCAGGTCAATCATCGTGAGGTATAACGAGTGTTTATTGTATTTGTAAGTCAACCCCTGTCTTACCGAGAAAGATAATCATACCCACTGGTGGTGAACTCGGCCAAAGCGCGGGACGTTTTTCGCTACAACAAGGTATAGATATTTTGCGTTTAAATGTGAGTTTAAAGATCTGATTGGATAGTTTTTCTAATAACAGTGAATTTGTTCTAAAAATAGACTGGGTTTGAGATATGTATTGACAAACCATCTGTATTGTTATAAAATCTCGTAACTACGGCTTTATCGAAGCCGTAGTTACGATATTTCATAACAACACCGACGGAATACGGAAGCGCGAAAAAACGTCCCACGCTTTGGCCGATTTCACCACCAGTGATACCTACTTGATATATAAATCCTCATTCGTTTTATTCTCACTTTTTAAACAATATTTTAAAAAATGTTTTATTTGGTGCAATATATGGACATAAACATATCAATATTGCGTTAATTTATCTTCAACAACACCACGGCTTGAAATCAGATAACACAACTTACCGTCGCTTTTCAACGAAAACCTCGTAACTACAGCTTGTTTAAAGCTGTAGTTACGAGGTTTTTGTTGAAAAAAAGCGATATTCAATATGTCTCAAAAATTTTGTTTATATATGACCGACACAATATATGTTTTGTCACGTGATTCACCGCCATGAAAATGCCAATGTTCTCTTCTTGTGCTTCTTTTTTTCTTAAAATTGTTAAACATCGTGTAATTCAATTAAATAAATCCATCGATGTTCATACAGCACGATTCGTTTTTTTTTTTTTTTTTTTTTTCTTTAAATTCAAATATTCATACTTTTTTAAGTCAATTTGCTTCATATCTTACGAAAATACACAGTACGTGTATATTACTAGTTTTCTTCTAAAACCTCATAACTTCAGCTTGATTAAAGCTGTATTTACAATGTTTTGGGAAGAAAAAGTAGTTATAAGCAATTTTCTAAGAAAACTTGCCTTTAATAGATCCTTTTTAATTCAAGTGTATTGATTTGTTTAAACCACGTCTTCTAATTAAAGTCGCGACTATTATATATTAACCCGGGGCAAAATATCAAATTGCACTTTTGCAATTGATTTAAATGTCCACATTAACTCTTACCCAAGATTAAAGTGACATTTCACAGATATTTTTTTCATAAATTATACTTTTATTTTTGTCTGAGAGATAATATTGTCTTATGAAAATTTCAAGCCAAACTATTGCGCCATTGACGCGAAATATATCTTTTTGTGCTAAAATTAAACAAATTGATGTCCACGGCAGTTCAGATTTATATGGAATTTGTCATTTCTGCCTCAACAGTGAACTTTAAAGGTGTTTTTTTTTCACTTATAAACAACAACTTGAAAAAAACTGATAGCCTTAAATACGCATTAGAATAACCAATCTTTGCATAAAGACAAAGGCCTACTTTAAAAAATATATATAATTGGAATGCTACGAATGCTCGTATGTCCCTTTAAACATATTTTAGAAAACTGTATATGTAATTACATTGGGATTTTTATTACATTTAATGAGCTACTGATAAGCCGTGATCTCGAGAAAGGTTCCTTCTAGCATTCAGATAAGGGCAAGTTTAAAAAAAATGTGACTATTCACTTTTTACATGCCACGGCTCTTACAGAGAAACATATTCAACCCAATTAAAGCTAAAAAGATGTGTTATTGTGTCTATATACTGGGTACCAAGTTTAAAGAAAATCGCTTCACAAATAAAAAAGATATGTCATTAAAACATGTCAAAAATGTCAGGAGTGAAACGTTTTTGTGTGACACTTAACACTTGTACCAAGTTTCTGAGCTTTGGTAAATAAAAGACAGTGACAGAATACTACAATAAGCACTTGTAATTTATAAAACAACATGTGCATCATTATCTTAAAATTACTTTTTCATCTTATCTTCACTGGTTTAGGATGTGGAGCCTGTTTTATACAATACCCCTCTGAAATTTATGTCAGGAGTGAAACACTTTTATTTTTCAAAATGTGTTCTCATTTTTGTCTATTCAGCCAGAAATCTACCACTCAAACTTTTTTAGTAGAAAGCCATCAACCTTGTGGGCATTCTGCACTCTACTATTTAGTGATTCGTGGGTTACAATTTCTCATATTGTGTAATATATATGCTGTCAGGAGTGAAACGTTTTTTTTTTGGTGTCATTTTGCAAGATTGTGCACACAATTTTAGCTAAAAAGTAGTGAACATGAATTTAAAATATAATTTGGGCACTGCTTAACCATTTAGAATAGTTTTTAGCCACCCTAATTAAGACATCTGGATGATATTCTGTAAAATTAGCTGTTATTCTTAACATTTCAATGTTACACTTTGGTCACATTTTTTTTTAAAACCTGCCCATAAAGAAGGATCCGGATCAGTTTTAAACATCAATGCAGTCTGGCCAAGATCAATAGATCTACTGCTATGTTAACACGATGGTTAATCAAGTGATACAACAATTCCAGAAAATCTCCAATAATGTTGTTAATACAAGGCCGATTTGAATTCGGTTTGGAGCAGAGAAGGTGGACAGACGTCACGCGTTAGATGGATGTAATGAATTTTTGAAAAATCAGCCGATAAAAAGGTTATTGAGGATCAACCAAAATTTTGGTTGATCTTCAATAACTTTTTTACCAGCTGATTTAAAAAAAAATAACATGTGCAGCTTATTCCTGGCACCGTTCGACCTTCTCTGCTTCAAACCGAATTCAAATTGGTCAAGTATTAACAAAATTATTGAAGATTATCGGAAATTCTCTGAGTCACATGATTATACACCGTGTTAAGTTTATACAGATCTTGAAGAAGCTGCCTGAGAACAACACGTACGCTCGGATCAGACTGTGCGTATGCACATACTGTTTTGGGTTCATATTGTTCTGAAAATGCCCAAATGGCACAATTTAGGCCAGTCAAAAAGAGTTGCAGACGACAAAATATTTATCATTAAAGGTATTATAAATGTACATGTTATAACATGCAGAAAGACAAATTGCTGATATTCATATTTTCTTATTTTGTATTAATATATTTTGAAGCTAGTCTTCTTACGGGCGTTAAAAGTAGGTCTCTTTTTTGTTCCCCCTTTCAGATCCTGACTCAAATGTTTTTTTTATGAACAGAGCAATCTTAACCCTGACTCAAATGTTTTTATAAACAGAGCAATCTTAAACCTGACTCAAATGTTTTTATAAACAGAGCAATCTTAACCCTGACTCAAATGTTTTTATAAACAGAGCAATCTTAACCCTGACTCAAATGTTTTTATGAACAGAGCAATCTTAACCCTGACTCAAATGTTTTATAAACAGAGCAATCTTAACCCTGACTCAAGTGTTTTTATAAACAGAGCAATCTTAACCCTGACTCAAATGTTTTTATGAACAGAGCAATCTTAACCCTGACTCAAATGTTTTTATAAACAGAGCAATCTTAACCCTGACTCAAATGTTTTTTATGAACAAAGCTATTTTCCAAGATGGCCACCATCTATATAGGTAAAGAGAATGCAGAAAATCATTCTTTTTTAAGATAGAAGCACCAAATTTGGTACAAATTTTCCCCAGACTCAACTTTTTTAAAAACACATTTTTTCCACCGTAAAAATTCAACATGGCTGCAATTTTCCTAGAATTTGCTTCTCTTTGTGATATAAGCACCAAATCTAGAAAAATGGTCATAGTGAAATTTTCATGATAGATACCGTGCTGTTTGAAGATATTGCACCCAGAGAAACATTTTTTTGTTATTGCTTTTTTGTTTGTTTGTTTGTTTGTTTGTTGTTGTTTAATTGTTTGTTTGTTTGTTTTGGGTTTTTTTATCTATACGTTGGCCATCTTAAATTACATGACAAGGGAGATAACTTTAACGAGAAGAAAAAAAAAATGTTATGTAATTTGCCCGTAATGGAAGTTAAAATTTCGAATATTAAATGGTGTCTAAATACGCGAAATGAACAAAAACGTCTCTATAAACTAATTAATTTGCTTAAGGGGGAATTCTCAAGTTTCCTAAAAAAGATTCCACTATAGAATTTATTCATATTTTGTATTTTGAAAATACATGTTATTACCAACTGAAAAATAAAATAAAAATGAATAGTCATCGATCTTGTTTGAATTTTATAGGCATTCGTATCACATACCCCTACAGCAAAAAAATGAACAATTTCTTGCACCTGTCCAAGGTCACTAAAATGCTAAAAAATGCTGTATAGTCATCGTTTAGTCCACTCAAAATATGTGCTGTTATAAATGCGTAAATGTATACATGTAAAACAGCATGCTCGCGTGTTCAATTCGATCAATGAAGCTGAAGTGTTTCATGTCAAAATTTGCATATCTTTGGAAATATTTCAAGTTCTACATAAAAGAATTTGATAAAACTACCTTATTGTATTAAGCAGTATGTCCTGGTTATAATTCATAAAGAAAATGTACAGGTCATCGCACTTTTTGGTGAATTACAGCAATTTTTATCAGCTACACATGAATAAAATGACGCAAAACAGTATTGCAGTTAAATGTGCATATTAACACTTTCATAAACAACATCTGGTTTAGAAGTACATGGATTTGATAAAGGTTTTTTTTTTTAATTTCTGAGGCAAAATGAAAGGAAAACGTGTCATTTATAAGCATTTAGAAAAGTTTTGAACAGAAATGTGGAAAAAGGGGCCCCTATCAGCCATTCTCAGAAAATGGGTACAATTATTACAAAAAAGAAAAAAATCCTGTCGCCGTGTATCTATTCGGGATTATTCGTACTGTTGACCAAAGGCGTACATTGTTGATATTTCATTCGTATTGTTATCCATTTCTCCGCAAAATAGATG
>CAVMGG010000340.1:0-83656 GCA_963680895.1 Fragum sueziense
AACGCTGATATTGATTATCCAATCTAAAAGCGTCTTACATGTATATGAAATTACCCATCATGACCTATGACCCAGAATGGCTGTCTCCTCAAGATGATTTAAGAAAGTTCTCACAACTTCGAGTTTGCAATTGAAAAAAATATTTTAGAATACCTTCTGTCTATTGCTCCTGTCTGTAAGATGTGTGACTCTCACTAGTATTTTTTTCACAGAAGAAAAGCAGAAAGGCAAATATAGCCTCATTGATGACCCAGATATTTCTGATAGTGGTACGGAGGAAGAAGCTATTATATTTGAAAAGAAATTTGGACATGTAGAATTAAACCTTGTCCCACGACAACCCAGGCGTAAAACTGCCAAGAAGACAAGTTGTGTGAAGACTGCGTGCCTTGTTTTAGCCATTGCTGTGATACTCGGATCTGTGATACTGCTTGGTGTATATTTCTACACAACAAAATCTGCCATTACAAACAACAAAACTGTGTCAAACACTACGGCATCCATCTCAAATATATCTGTGATAAACAATACATCAAAGATTAGCCTGTCTCAAAATTCACATCTGAACATTCAACCAACATCGAAGACAACAACACCAACAGAAGAAGTGAAAACTGTAGAGACTGCCGAAACTAGAAACTGGAATAAAACATTTAAACATAGTGGTAAGTAGAGCGACAGATAAGAGGAAAAAATGGGTTTTCAAAAGGCAATATTTCATTATTGTCTCTCAAACCATATGTTGTGGGTACCCGTTAGAATTGTCTCAAGACAGTTCAAATGAGTACCCGCAACATATATTTATAGCTTGGATTTTAACCCTTTCAGAAACAAGACCTGGTTTTAACGTCCTTAACCCAAATGGACTTGGGAAAATATTGAGGCAAAAGAAGAAAATGCTGATAATCAGCATTTTCTCCTTTTACCTCAATATTTACTATTCTTTATTTCACACAAGTCCAATGTTTACCAACATCAATTTTGTCATCTGCAGCTGCTTTCATATTGGACCACCCACAAAATTTAGTTCTTTGGGAAAGGGTTAAATGACAAATTTAGAACACTTTCACCCCTCTTATCTGTTGCTCTGTTGGTAAGTGCAGTGACTTAACCCATTACCAAACAATAAAATTTTAGAGCAATCCAATTTGAAAACGTCTACAGACGATGAAATCGATGTTGATAAAGATAAGATTTATGCAAATTATAGCTTAGAAAATACTGAGACAAAAGGAGAAATTGCTGATTATCAGCAATTTCTTCTTTTGTCTCAATGTTTTCCCAAGCATTTCGTGTTGGGGACGTCAAAAGCAGGTCTTGTTTGGGAAAGGGTTAAAATTGAGTTTTATGAATGGAACAAATGTGTTTCAGTTCTGCCAGCAAAACAATGTGAGAGTTTAGAAACTTACATGACTTTGAAATTGATGAAAGAATTGTTCCATGTATTGCTATATTTTGGAAAATATTGAGAGAAAAGGAGGTAATGATATTTATCAACATTTCCGCCTTTACTAGCAATATTTGCCTTGCTATTACAAATCTTCTAATTATTGTATCTTCTTACAAGTTGAATTAATCTTAAGCTCAATTGACTTGGAAAAGGTTAGATGACTTTTTGTTAATTAATTTTTAATTTCTGTATGAAATGTTAAAAATGATGGGGATGGTTTGCATCTTTTTGATGTGGACAGGGGTGGACTTGATGACATCATATTTGGTACTGCCGGTTATCTCAGTATATCATAGGTGTTAATGAAAAAAACTCATAACTACAGCTTGATTAAAGCTTTAGTGAGGAGGTTTTACATTTACATTGACAATATGTACATGAACATATTTATTGATGTAAAAAATTTGTTTAAAGGTGGCGAGGGTGGTTTGCATCTTTTTATGCCCCCTTTCGAAGAAAATGGGGGTATATTGTTTTGCAAGTGTCGGTCGGAAGGTCGGTCGGTCGGTCTGTCGGTCTGTCGGTCGGTCGGTCTGTCTGTCGGTCGGTCGGTCGGTCGGTCGGTCCGTATGTCGGTCGGTCTGTCCGTAGACCAAACCTTGTCCGGAGCATAACTCGAAAAGTATTAAAGGTAGAATAATGAAACTTCACAGGTGGATAGATC
The DNA here is from genome assembly GCA_963680895.1 of Fragum sueziense. Taxonomy (NCBI): domain Eukaryota; kingdom Metazoa; phylum Mollusca; class Bivalvia; order Cardiida; family Cardiidae; genus Fragum; species Fragum sueziense. The sequence continues at coordinate 2,115 of CAVMGG010000340.1, forward strand.
TCATTAAGGAGAGGTGCAGTGCACAAGAACCGTAACTCTGCCGATCAAATTTTTTGAGTTATTGCCCTTTGTTGATTTTATAACTTGATTCTTGTCCGGAGCATAACTCAAAAAGTATGTAAGGTAGAATCATGAAACTTCACAGGTGGATAGCTCTCATTATGTAGAGGTGCAGTGCACAAGAACCGTAACTCTGCCGATCAAATTTTTTGAGTTATTGCCCTTTGTTGATTTTCAAACTTGATTCTTGTCCGGAGCATAACTCAAAAAGTAAGTAAGGTAGAATCATGAAACTTCACAGGTGGATAGATCTTATTATGGAGAGGTGCAGTGCACAAGAACCGTAACTCTGCCGATCAAATTTTTTGAGTTATTGCCCTTTGTTGATTTTCAAACTTGATTCTTGTCCGGAGCATAACTCAAAAAGTATGTAAGGTAGAATCATGAAACTTCACAGGTGGATAGATCTCATTATGGAGAGGTGCAGTGCACAAGAACCGTAACTCTGCCAATCAAATTTTTTGAGTTATTGCCTCTTGTTGATTTTATAACTTGATTCTTGTCCGGAGCATAACTCAAAAAGTATGTAAGGTAGAATCATGAAACTTCACAGGTGGATAGATCTCATTAAGGAGAGGTGCAGTGCACAAGAACCGTAACTCTGCCGATCAAATTTTTTGAGTTATTGCCCTTTGTTGATTTTCAAACTTGATTCTTGTCCGGAGCATAACTCGAAAAGTATTTAAGGTAGAAACATGAAACTTCACAGGTGGATAGCACTCATTATGAAGAGGTGCAGTGCACAAGAACCGTAACTCTGCCGATCAAAATTTTTGAGTTATTGCCCTTTGTTGATTTTATAACTTGATTCTTGTCCGCAGCACAACTCAAAAAGTATGTAAGGTAGAATCATGAAACTTTACAGGTGGATAGATCTTATTATGGAGAGGTGCAGTGCACAAGAACCATAACCTTGCCGATCAACTTTTTGGAGTTATTGCCCTTTGTTGATTTTTACACTTAATTCTTAACAATGCCTATATCTCATGTATTTTTACACATAAAGCCTTGATATCTCACACATAGATACCTCATATCAACATCATTCACAATTGACCATGATCTTGGACCTTGTGACCTTGACCTTGGAGTTTGACCTACTTTTATAAAAAATAACCGGGCATATATCTCATGACCTATTACACATACAGCCTTGATATTTCACACATGGACACCTCCTACCAAGACCTTTCACAATTGACCATGACCTTGGACCTTGTGACCTTGACATTGGAGTTTGACCTACTTTTTTAAAACTTTAACCTGGCTGATATATCATGTCCTTTTACACATACAGCCTTGATATTTGACACATGGAAACCTCCGACCAAGACCTATCACATATGACTATGACCTTGGATCTTGTGACCCTGACCTTAGAGTTTGACCTACTTTTGAAAAAAATAAACTGCGCCTATATCTCATGTTCTATTACACATGCAGCCTTGATATTTCACATGTGGACACATCCTACCAAGACCTTTCACATTTGACAATGACCCTGGACCTTGTGACCTTGACCTTGGACTTTAACCTACTTTTATAAAAACTTTAACCTAGCTGATATATCATGTCCTTTTACACATACAGCTTTGATATTTGACACATGGACACCTACGACCAAGACATTTCACATTTGACCATGACCTTGGACCTTGTGACCTTGACCTTGGTGTTTGACCTACTTTTATAATACATTAACCTGGCCTATATTTAATGTCATTTTACACATACAGCATTGATATTTCACACATGGTCACTTCCAACCAAGACATTTCACTTTTGACCATGACCTTGACCTTGAAGTTTGACCTACTTTTAAAAAACTTAAACTAGGCCTATATCTCATGTCCTGTTACCTATACAGTCTCGATATTTTACACATTGACACCTCCTACCAAGACCTTTCACATTTGACCATGACCTTGAATATTGCAACCTTGACCTTGGAGTTTGACCTACTTTTAAAAAGACTTAAACCAGGCATATATATCATGTCCTTTTACACCTATAGCCTTGATATTTCACACATGGACACCTCCAACCAAGACCTTTCACATTTGACCATGACCTTGACCTTGGCATTTGGCCTACTTTTAAAAACTTTAACCTGGCCTATATTTTATTTTACTTTTACATATACATCCTTGATATTTCACACATATACACATCCTACCAAGACCTTTCATATTTGACCATGACCTTGGACCTTGTTAACTTGACCTTGGACTTTGACCTACATAAAATGTAGGCCCTTGAGGGGGCATATATGTTTTACAAACATCTCTTGTATAACTTGATTCTTGTCCGGAGCATAACTCAAAAAGTATGTAAGGTAGAATCATGAAACTTCATAGTCGGATAGATCTCATTATGGAGAGGTGCAGTGCACAAGAACCGTAACTCTGCCGCTCAAATTTTTTGAGTTATTGCCCTTTGTTGATTTTATAACTTGATTCTTGTCCGGAGCATAACTCAAAAAGTATGTAAGGTAGAATCATGAAACTTCATAGGTAGATAGATCTCATTATGGAGAGGTGCAGTGCACAAGAACCGTAACTCTGCCGCTCAAATTTTTAGCTCACCTGAGCACGAAGTGCTCAAGGTGAGCTATTGTGGTCGCTTTTTGTCCGTCGTCCGTCCGTCTGTCCGTCCGTCCATCTGTCCGTCCGTTCACAATTTCTTTCAACATCTTCTCCTCCTAAACCATTGGACCAATTTTGACCAAACTTGGCAGGAATGTTCCTTGTGTGACACTTTCCAAAACTTGTTCGTGAATTTTTGATTTGTCAAAAAATGTGGGCGTGGCAGGGAGAAAGGGGCTTATCAGACTAGAAATCATAAGAAAATTCTTTAAAAATCAACCATTGGGCCCAATTGAACCAAACTCGGCAGGAATATTCCTTGAGTCACTCTTTTCAAAATTTGTTCACAATTTTTTTCATTTGTCAAAAATTATGGCCGTGGCAGGGAAAAAGGGGCTTATCAGACTTGGAGAAATCATATGAAAATTCTTTAAAAATCAACCATTGGGCCAATTTGAACCATACTTGAAAGGAATGTGCTTTAAGTCATTCTTTTCAAAATTTGTTCAGAAATTTTACATTTGGAAAAAAAAATGGCCGTGGCAGGGATAAAGGGGCTTATTAGACTTAGAGAAATCATAAGAAAATTCTTTAAAAATCAACCATTGGGCCAATATTAACCAGACCTTGCAGGAATGTGCCTTGAGTCATTCTTTTCAAAATTTGTCCAAAAATCTTTTCATTTGTAAAAAATTGTGGCCTTGGCAGGGAGAAAGGGGCTTATCAGACTTGGAGAAATCATAAGAAAATTCTTTAAAAATCAACCAATGGGCCAATTTTAAGCAGACTTTGCAGGAATGTTCTTTGAGTCTCTCTTTTCAAAATGTGTTCACAGTTTTTTTCATTTGTAAAAAACTGTGACTGTGGCAGGGAGAAAGGGGTTTATTAGACTTAGAGAAATCATAAGAAAATTCTTTAAAAATCAACCATTGTGCCCAATTGAAGCAGACTTTGCTGGAAGGTTCCTTGAGTGACCCTTCTCAAAACTTGTTCGTGGATTTTTGATTCGTCAAAAAATGTGGGTGTGGCAGGAAGGAAGGGGCTTATCCGACTTAAAGAAATCATAAGAAAATTCTTTAAAAATCAACCATTGTGCCCAATTGAACCAGACTTTACTGGAATGTTCCTTGAGTTACTCTTTTCAAAATGTGTTCACAAATTTTTCCATTGGTCAAAAAATGTGGGCATGGCAGGGAGGAAGGGCTTATCAGACTTAGAGAAATCATAAGAAAATTCTTTAAAAATCAACCATTTGGCCAATAGGGGTTTGTCAAGCAAATAACGCGCATGCGCACAAGCCGTAATTTATTTACCTGTTTCCCTCGAGGGGGCAAGTCGATAATGGGATAATAAGCGTGACGGATTAATCTGCAATTGTGATTCGTTAAATCGAAAAAATGGGCGGGCACGATCATTGTTGCGTGTATGGGTGTGATCATAGACGGAATAAACTCTCAAATAATTGTAGATTCTTCACTTTTCCAAAAACATCGGCATTAAAATGCGATGGATTCATGCGTCGGGTAGACATAACTTGAGTTTAAAAACACTTACAAATAACGTGAAAGTTTGTGGATGCCACTTTATTTTGGGAAAGCCAGATAGAACTGATAACAATCCTGTCTATGTACCAAATAGAAATATACCAAGTATTTTGACGAAGAAACCCACCAGACAATCTAAAACGAGCAAAAAATCGTCGAAATAGACCAAGACTCTAGAAGCGGCCGAACATAGCTCAACCATAGTTTCTAGAGTTACAAAGAGAAATCGACGACAATTATCACTCTGCGAAATCCCCAGTCCCTCCAATGTGATTGAGATATCTTCCGAAGTAAGTATTATTCATTTATAACTACATGTATTATGTCCGTCATTCAAAGGCCGAAGAAGATTTTGAGGTACGGAAATAACGAGAAAACTCCACAAAAAATTCTAGATTGACTCCGTATTGGATTAAAATTTTGGAAAAGAAGATATATAATGGTCTGTTGAAATATTTATATACAAATCAGTTCACCATAAGGATCCTGTTCAAAACTGAATTATCATTTAAAAGTGCAAATATCGTATGGAAAATACTGCATTCCGCATGATTTCGAAATCTTAAAATACCTACTCTTCGCATTTTCTCGAGCCAAATCCCACTATTCATCCGTGAGCTATAAAATTTCATAATTAGGCTCTAGCCTATAGGCCTAATATATCATATCATCAAAACGGTATCGAAACTTAAGTTGATTTCTGTTCTGGGGTAAAAAAAACTGACTTTTATTAACCCATTACCACACAGTGACTCCTTTTGACTCCCCACAAAATAATGGCTTTGGAAAACATCGTGGGAAATGAAGAAATTGCTTGTGACAAGCAATTTCTTCAATTACCACAATGTTTTATGCATAAATATACCAAAAAAATCAAAATTTCATTCACTTCAAATTGTCGTCTGCATCATTTTTAGCTCCACTGGCCGAAGGCCAGCGGGCTATTGTCATGGCGTTGTGTCCGTCGTGCGTCCGTGCGTGCGTGCGTTAACTTTTTCTTTAAACATCTTCTCCTCTTATACCAGTGGGCCAATTTTAACCAAACTTGGCAGGAATGTTCCTTGGGTGACCCTTTTCAAAACTTGTTCGCGGATTTTTGATTTGTCAAAAAATGTGGCCGTGGCGGGGAGAAAGGGGCTTATCAGACTTAGAGAAATCATAAGAAAATTCTTTAAAAATCAACCATTGGGCCAATTTGAACCAAACCTGGCAGGAATGTGCCTTGAGTCATTCTTTTCAAAATTTGTTCACAATTTTTTACATTTGTCAAAAAATGTGGCCGTGGCAGGGAGAAAGGGGCTTATCAGACTTAGAGAAATCATAAGAAATTTCTTTAAAAATCAACCATTGGGCCAATTTGAACCAAATCTGGCAGGAATGTGCCTTGAGTGACCCTTTTCAAAACTTGTTCACAAATTTTTACATTTGTAAAAAAATGTGGCTGTGGCAGGGAGAAAGGGGCTTATCAGACTTAAAGAAATCATAAGAAAATTCTTTAAAAATCAACCATTGGGCCAATTTGAACTAAACCTGGCATGAATGTTCTTTGAGTCTCTCTGTTCAAAATTTTTTCACAATTTTTGACATTTGTCAAAAAATGTGGCCGTGGCAGGGATAAAGGGGATAATCAGACTTAAAGAAATCATAAGAAAATTCTTTAAAAATCAACCAGTGTGCCCAATTGAACCAAACTTTGCAGGAATGTGCCTTTAGTCGTTCTTTTTAAAATTTGTTCACAATTTTTTATATTTGTCAAAAAAATGTGGCCGTGGCAGGGAGAAAGGGGCTTATCAGACTTAGTGAAATCATAAGAAAATTCTTTAAAAATCAACCATAAGGCCAATTTGAAGCAGACTTTGCAAGAATGTTCTTTGAGTCTCTCTTCAAAATTTATTCACAAATATCAAGATTTGGCTGCAGCTGTGTAAGGCTTACAAGAATTCATGGGATAATTCTTCCACCTGAACCAGTGGAGCGATTCAGGCCCTCCTGGGCCTCTTGTTGATTTTGGAATAGTCTAAAAATTGCCGTTTGATTATGGGTTAAGACACTATTAAATTCAAAATAAAGGCCAAATGAATACGTTCGTTTCCCTTCTTATTTGAAAAATACGGAACCTGATCAGTAAAATTAATGCTTAAATTGCGCTCCGACTGGGATGTTTAGCATTATTGATCATTATTTGGTTTTAAAATAATGATACCGATGATCTGTCTCACTACCGTATTGCTATTAATTTCGGTTGTTCGATTTTTTTTCCTTCGAATTCCGTTCAATGACAATTTCGTCTGATTTGTCACATATCTTTGATTGGTGTCCAAAATTATCATTTTTACAGCTTGATTAAAGGTAAAAGTACATTTCGATTGCCAATATTGATGGGATCAGTATTGTCTATGCAAAGGGTTTTGCAGATAGGCCTACTGGTATATCACGCGTTTGACAGTCTCGTCGGTACATTACTTTAATATCGCCTTATCAGTATATCACAATCAACGTTATCGGCTTTTCAACAGCAACAAAAAAACCTGTCATTCCAAAACCCTTTCCTCGCCGATATGTTCCAAAGAAACTAGCCAATGCGAATATTAAATCTCGAGGAAAAAAAAGAAAGAAAAAAGAAGGCTCGTTAGAACAGGGGCCGATCGGTCATCAATCAAACACCATCTTTTATAACGCTGAAGCAAATTAAGGGGAAATGCTTACCATCACCGTTTTATTCTTTTGTCAGAATGTTTTCACGAGTCAGGGACAGGCTTAGCAAATATTATGCATAATACCAAGTGGGGTTTATTCATAGTGGCGGATCCAGAGTCGTTTCGGGGGGATCAAATGCCCCACATCCTGTAGTGTAATTTATTCATTTTTTAAAACTTGTTTAACTATTTCCAAGACAGCAAATATTGAGACTGTTCTGATCGAATACAGTTGAACACGACATTACTATTACTGACAACAGAAACTGTATAATAAATAGCCCACGATATATTTAGGGAGAAAGACAACACTGGTCAGCAACTTTTTCCCCTTTGACATTTAAGTTTTCGTAGGCTATTACTTTCGAGGACGTGATAGCCTTGTCTTTGGGAAAGGTAAATGAACCCCTCGGTGGTGCTATAACATTTCATGTTTTACTTTAGAAATCAACAATTTTATAGCCCGTAACACATTTTGAAAATTGTGCCAGCCTTCAGTCGTTGGAGAAAGGGTAAAATTTCTCTGCAAAAATCGCCTTTAATGGCAAAAACATCGTAAAAGTTGATTTGATGATTCGTTGTTACAATGTTCTTAAAAACGAAATGTCGTTGACTGAATGGTTAAGACTATTATGTTGGAATATGCCAATCGCCGGTGTTATTGCAAAACCTCGTAACTGCAGTTTGATATAAGCTGTAATAACAAGATTTTAAAATTTATATTTGATATAGGAGTCGACATATACCGACTATTCATCCCATCAAAATGTATGCGCAGACAAGTGAACGGGCTTCGTGGTCATTATGGGAATATGACAATAGGGATAAAAAAGAAACCGATAGAAATGATGAAGTACATCTATTTATTTTCAATTTTGACCAATTTTGACATCTTGGAGTATAAGTGATTCATCTCGCACACAATTCGATGTATAATCATGCTTAAATGTGTAAATAAACTTAGTTTTTAAACGTGTATTCTACAAACAAAATAGAGCGATAATTTACCGGGAGTAAATAGTGCCCCCTCAAGAACACTGGAAGTACATTTTTAATTTTCTTTGTGAAGAGTTTCGCAAGGGGAATAACTCTTTGACAAACCTCTATTTTCTATTTCCCTTATCTGTTGCTCTCAGGCTGGCCCCATGTTTATCTTATGTAAACAAATAAGGGATTAGCCTTAGCTTATCAGATGGTAATCTTTCACTATATTCTATCAATCACAAACAAAATCTTTGTTAATTGAGCCATCATAAATGATCACTAACAGATCAGTATGCTTTGAAAATTAGCCCTATGTTGTATATTGCGAAATCATGAAATAATTGTTGAAAATTAACTATCTCAACAATTGTGCTAATTCATACCCAACCTTACAGGATTGATTGGAACAAAATTATTTCTTAAATGTTTCCAAACAGAAAGTCCTTATAAGTTTCATGCCTTTGAATTTGACAAAATTGCCATTATCACTCTTGTCATCTTGATTCAGGTGAGCGATTTAGGACCATCATGGTCCTCTTGTTTGAGTTATTGCCCTTTGTTGATTTTATAACTTGATTCTTGTCCGGAGCATAACTCAAAAAGTATGTAAGGTAGAATCATGAAACTTCATAGGTAGATAGATCTCATTATGGAGAGGTGCAGTGCACAAAAACCGTAACTCTGCCGATCAAATTTTTTGAGTTATTGCCCTTTGTTGATTTTATAACTTGATTCTTGTCCGGAGCATAACTCAAAAAGTATGTAAGGTAGAGTCATGAAACTTTACAGGTGGATAGATCTTATTATGGAGAGCTGCAGTGCACAAGAACCGTAACTCTGCCGATCAAATTCTTTGAGTTATTGCCCTTTGTTGATTTTCAAACTTGATTCTTGTCCGGAGCATAACTCAAAAAGTACGTAAGGTAGAATCATGAAACTTTACAGGTGGATAGATCTAATTATGGAGAGGTGCAGTGCACAAGAACCATAACTCTGCCGATCAAATTTTTTGAGTTATGCCCTTTTATAACTTGATTCTTGTCCGGAGCACAACTCAAAAAGCATGTAAAGAAGAATCATGAAACTTTACAGGTGGATAGATTTCTTTTTGGCGAGGTGCAGTGAACAAGAACTATAACTCTTCCGATCAAATTCTTGGAGTTATTGCCCTTTGTTGATTTTTACACTTAATTCTTAACCTTGCCTATATCTCATGTCGTTTTACACACACAGCCTTGATATCTCACTCATAGATACCTCCTATCAACATTGTTCACATTTGACCATGACCTTGGACCTTGTGACCTTGACCTTGGAGTTTGACCTACTTAAAAAAATTAAGCCGGGCATATATCTCATTACCTATTACACATACAGCCTTGATATTTCACACATGGACACCTTCTACCAAGACCTTTCACAGTTGACCATATGGACCTTGTGACCTTGACCTTGGAGTTTGACCTACTTTTAAAAAACTTTAACATGGCCGATATATCATGTCCTTTTACACATACAGCCTTGATATTTGACACATGGAAACCTCCGACCAAGACCTATCACATATGACTATGACCTGGGACCTTGTGACCCTGACCTTGGAGTTTGACCTATTTCTAAAAAATTTAAACTGGGCCTATATCTCATGTGCTATTACACATACAGCATTGATATTTTACACATGGACACATCCTACCAAGACCTTTCACATTTGACCATGACCTTGTGACCTTGACCTTTGACTTTGAACTACTTTTAAAAAAACTTTAACCTAGCCGATATATCATGTCCTTTTACACGCATATGCCACATGGACACCTACGACTAAGATCTTTCACATTTGACCATGACCTTGGACCTTGTGACCTTGACCTTGGTGTTTGACCTACTTTTATAATACATTAACCTGGCCTATATTTCATGTCATTTTACACATACAGCCTTGATATTTCACACATGGTCACTTCCAACCAAGACATTTCACTTTTGACCATGACCTTGGACCTTGACCTTGGAGTTTGACCTACTTTTAAAAAACTTAAACAAGGCCTATATCTCATGTCCTGTTCCCTAAACAGTCTCGATATTTTACACTTGGACACCTCCTACCAAGACCTTTCACATTTGACCATTACCTTGGCCTGTGTGACCTTGACCTTGGATTTTTACATACTTTTAGAAATTTTTAACCTGGCCTTTATCTTATGTCCTATTATACCTACAGCCTTGATATTTCACACAGACACCTCCTACCAAGATCTTTCACATTTGACCATGACCTTGAATGTTGCAACCTTGACCTTGGAGTTTGACCTACTTTTAAAGAACTTAAACCAGGCATATATATCACATCCTTTTACACCTACAGCCTTGATATTTCACACATGGACACCTCCAACCAAGACCTTTCACATTGATTTGACAATGACCTTGGCATTTGGCCTACTTTTAAAAACTTTAACCTGGCCCATATTTCATTTTACTTTTACATATCGTCGGTGTAAATGCAAAACCTCGTATGTCGATTCTTGCGATTTTCAAAGTACAAACTTGTGTGTCCAGTTTAGAAAATTCTCGCAAGTTTTGAGATATTTTGACTAATCAGTATTAATGACACATTATTTGTAAACAATATGTCAAAATTTCAAGTGAAACATTTTAGTTTGCGAAAAGTTATTACACTTTTTCCCTCCCCTTTAAAATTTTCCAAAAACGAGATACGAGGTTTTGCATTTACAACGACGATATACAGCCTTGATATTTTACACATGGACACCTCCTACTAAGACCTTTCATATTTGACCATGACCTTGGACCTTGTTACCTTGACCTTGGACTTTGACCTACAACAAATGTAGGCCCTTGAGGGGGCATATATGTTTTACAAACATCTCTTGTTAATGTGGACAGGGATTGACTAGACAACATCATATTTGGTACTACAGGTCAACTTTGTATATCATAGGTGTTAATGCAAAAACTCATAACTACAGCTTGATCAGAGCTGTATTTAGGAGGTTTTGTATTTAAACTGACAATATGTATGTGCACATATTTATTCATTGATGTAAAAAAATTGTTTAAAGGTGGCGAGGGTAGTTTGCGTCTTTTTGATGTTGAAGAGGATGAACTTGATGAAATCATATTTGGAATTGCTGGTTAATCTAGTATGGTTTCAACTCAAACCTTGTAACTGCAGCTTATTTTAAGCTGCAGTTACAAGGTTTTTGTTGAAAAGCCACAATATTTATTGATGTAAAATTTCTAATTTCTGTATGACATGTTAAAGGTGCAATGGTGGTCTGTAAAATCTCTATTTTCTGTTTGAAATTTTAAAGGTGGCGAGGGTGGTTTACGTCTTTTTGACGTGGATGGGGATGGACTTGATGACATCATATTTGGTACTGCTGGTTCAGACCTTATTGCTGATGTCCTGGATGTAGTTGGAAGCAAGTTTGATGATCTACATAGATATTGCACACTGAAAGGTACAAGTTACTTAGTTAAACCATTATCAGATGGCAATTTTTGGACTGTTCCATTTTGAAACGGAAAGATGTTGCAGACTACAATTTGAAGTGAATGAATTAGTACAATTTATGGCCTTTTTTATGGAAAATATTGTGGGAAATGAAGAAATTGCTTGCCACAAGCAATTTTATAATTGTCCACAATGTTTTTCCAAAGCCTGTTTCTTTAGAGGAGTCAAAAGGAGTTAATGTGTTGGAATGGGTAAACCTATTTACCCATGACACCCTTTGAATGCTTCCACAAGATGAGGCATTGAAAATCATAATAATATAGAAATGATATTAAGGCAGATCCTTATCTTAGCTACTTATCAATGTTTCAAACCTTTGAATCATGAGAGATCAGTAGACTATTGGTCAGTCTGCAAGGGACTAGGACCAGGAATTGGGAGAAATCTTCAATACTGTAACCTTTATCAAAGGACAGCATTTTTTTCTTTCATACAATTTGAAACAAACAGACAACAAAATGATGTTAATTAAAGCTGTAGTTTTGCATTTACACTGACAATATGTATATGCACATATTAATTGATGTAAAAAAATCAATTTAAGGTGGTGAGGATGGTTTATGTCTTTTTGATGAGGACAAGGATGGACTGGATGACATCATAGAAATGTTGTTTATCAGCATTTTCTTCTGTTGTCTAGATGTTTTTCAAAGCCTATTCTGTTAGAGGAGTTAAAACCAGAAAAGGGTTTAAGTAATCAAGTAAAGGATTGTTTTCCACAGGTTTGGAGTATCCATGTGTTGGATCTGTTGTGGCATTACGGGGCCTGGACGGGGAAGAGTTATGGAGATTTCACACACGATCGGAAGTGTTTCTCACCGTCTGTGACGTTGATTTGAACCAAGATGGGCTACTTGATTGTATAGGCACAGGAAGACAGAGTCAGTGTGTGGCATTTGATCCTAGAAAAGGTTAGTGGGAAAAAAGACATTGTGCTTAATTACAGACAAAGTAGGAGTTATTGAGACTTCAATAGGGTGAAAGTTTTAGTGATGAAAATAGCAATTTGTTGGTAAAGGTTGATATTTTCAAGATTTCCATCAACAGTTAACCTATGTCATTCTGAATGAAAAGAAGTATGTAAAACATATTTCTGTATATGTCTGTATAGCTGATTTTATTCGATCTTGCTTGCTGAATTTCCCTGGGAATGGACGAAATTGGATCGAATTTCTTGGATGCTTCTACGATATTTTAGCAAAATGATTTTAAAGTGACATCTCACTAATATTTTTTCATAAATTTACTTTTATTTTTATCTGAAAGAGCATCATTACGCCGTTTACGAGAAATATATATTTTTGTGCTAAAATTAATTAAAGTATTGTCCACAACAGTTCTGATTTACATTGTAATTTGCCATTTCTGTCTCAACTTTAAAAGTGTATTTTCCACTTATAAATAACAACTTCAAAAAACTGATAGCATTTATACGCATTAGAATAACCAATCTTTGCATCATGACATACTTTTAAAAAAAATGCAATTAGAATGTTATGTCCCTTTAATCTACAGGTGAAGTGCTGTGGACAGTAGAAGATGACAATTTTCTGGCTGCTGACTGGAACACCTACCAGGCGCTAGCCTTGCAGGACTGGGATAATGATGGTGTGAGAGACATACTTATTGTTAATGGTGGGGACCCTAGAAAAGATCCACAGGTAATTGAAGCTGATTCAATATCATTAAATCATTTGGATGCTGTGGTCATAGCACAGTTTATTGTGCAAAAGACTCTCAATCATTGGGTCTCGTGTTTAATTCCTTTTCACAGCCTGAACACCCATCAGCCTTTAGGAAATAAAATATTTAGAATGTCTTTAGCCCTTTATATCTGATGCCCTGCCTCATTCAAATAGGGATTGTTTTTGACAATAGAAAAACAACCATTGGTATAAAGAATTTAAAATATTTTACTAGTGAGGGGCTAGATTGATAACCTGAAATAGGAGATTCAGTTATACATAGGTTCTATATATAGAAACAACCTATACACATTGATACCTGTTCTACCTAAAGATAAACCAAAACAACTTTAAAGATTCTCATTTAATTTTGAGTCGATAGTATCTGTGATGCCATGTTGTAAACATTACTACATAAAGAACAGTATTTGTTACAGGACCACAATAGGACTGCAGGACGAGCAGTCATGGTGTCAGGACAGACTGGGGTACCCCTAGGTAGTAGGTACCTAGAACTACCAGACAGTAAAGAGTCCTATATGTCTCCAGTATTATACACACCAACAGATGGTAGTGCACCATATGTGTTGTTTGGTAGTGGTGGGGAAACTGTACCGGGTATGTACCTAGAACTACCCGACAGTAAAGAGTCCTATATGTCTCCAGTATTATACACACCAACAGATGGTAGTGCTCCATATGTGTTGTTTGGTAGTGGCGGGGAAACTGTGCCAGGTAGGTACCTAGAACTACCTGACAGTAAAGAGTCCTATATGTCTCCAGTATTATACACACCAACAGATGGTAGTGCTCCATATGTGTTGTTTGGTAGTGGTGGGGAAACAGTACCAGGTATGTACCTAGAACTACCAGACAGTAAAGAGTCCTATATGTCTCCAGTATTATACACACCAACAGATGGTAGTGCTCCATATGTGTTGTTTGGTAGTGGTGGGGAAACTGTGCCAGGTATGTACCTAGAACTACCAGACAGTAAAGAGTCCTATATGTCTCCAGTATTATACACACCAACAGATGGTAGTGCACCATATGTGTTGTTTGGTAGTGGTGGGGAAACTGTGCCAGGTATGTACCTAGAACTACCAGACAGTAAAGAGTCCTATATGTCTCCAGTATTATACACACCAACAGATGGTAGTGCTCCATATGTGTTGTTTGGTAGTGGTGGGGAAACTGTGCCAGGTATGTACCTAGAACTACCTGACAGTAAATAGTCCTATATGTCTCCAGTATTGTACACACCAACAGATGGTAGTGCTCCATATGTGTTGTTTGGTAGTGGTGGGGAAACTGTACCAGGTAGGTGACTATGCATAGGCGTAGCAACCCATACGCAAAACCCCAATCGTAAAAAAACAAATGTGGATTTTTATGCTCCCCGAAAAAATTTCGGGGGAGCATATAGTCACCGCGCTGTCCATCCGTCCATCCGTGTTGTGGTGTTGTTTTCACAATAAAAAACCTCAACATATCATGCTACAAGTGGATTTTTTATACGCCCGTCGAAGACGGGACGTATTATGGGATCACCCGTGACGTCCGGCATCCGGGTGTCCGGCGGCGTCCACTTCTTTGTCCGGAGCATAACTCTGTCACCTTAAGTCCGATTGACTTTAAACTTGGCAGTTATATTCTTCTCATCATTACAGAGTGCAGTGCACAAGAACCATAACTCTACCTGGCTTATTTTTTGCGTTATTGCCCTTTGTTGTTTTTCATACTTGAATCTTGTCCGGAGTATATCTCTAAAAGTATAATAGCTAGGATCATGAAACTTCATGGGTGTATAGATCTCACCAAGGGGGAGTGCAGTGCATAAGAACCATAACTCTACCTGGCTTATTCTTTGAGTTATTGCCCTTTGTTGTTTTTCATACTTGAATCTTGTCCGGAGTATATCTCTAAAAGTATAATAGCTAGGATCATGAACCTTCATGGGTGTATAGATCTCACCAAGGGGGAGTGCAGTGCACAAGAACCATAACTCTACCTGGCCTATTTTTTGAGTTATTGCCCTTTGTTGTTTTTCATACTTGAATCTTGTCCGCAGTATATCTCTCAAAGTATAATAGCTAGGGTCATGAAACTTCATGGGTGTATAGATCTCTTCAAGGGGGGGGGGGGTGCAGTGCACAAGAACCATAACTCTACCTGGCTTATTTTTGAGTTATTGCCCTTTGTTGTTTTTCATACTTGAATCTTGTCCGGAGTATATCTCTAAAAGTATAATAGCTAGGGTCATGAAACTTCATGGGTGTATAGATCTCACCAAGGGGGAGTGCAGTTTAAAAGAACCATACTTCCACCTGGCCTAATTTTTGAGTTATTGCCCTTTGTTATTTTTCATACTTGAATCTTGTCCGAGTATATCTCTAAAAGTATAATAGCTAGGATCATGAAACTTCATGGGTGTATAGATCTCATCAAGGGGGAGTGCAGTGCACAAGAACCATAACTCTATTTGGCTTATTTTTTGAGTTATTGCCCTTTGTTGTTTTTCATACTTGAATCTTGTCTGCAGTATATCTCTAAAAGTATAATAGCTAGCGTCATGAAACTTCATGGGTGTATAGATCTCATCAAGAGGGAGTGCAGTGCACAAGAACCATAACTCTACCTGGCTTATTTTTGAGTTATTGCCCTTTGTTGTTTTTCATACTTGAATCTTGTCCGGAGTATATCTCTAAAAGTATAATAGCTAGAGTCATGAAACTTCATGGGTGTATAGATCTCACCAAGGGGGAGTGCAGTGCACAAGAACCATAACTCTACCTGGCCTATTCTTTGAGTTATTGCCCTTTGTTGTTTTTCATACTTGAATCTTGTCCGGAGTATATCTCTAAAAGTATAATAGCTAGGATAATGAAACTTCATGGGTGTATAGATCTCACCAAGGGGGAGTGCAGTTTAAAAGAACCATAATTCCACCTGGCCTAATTTTTGAGTTATTGCCCTTTGTTATTTTTCATACTTCATTTTTTCCAGGGAATATCTCTAAAAATATAATAGCTAGGACCATGAAACTTTTACCAACCTGCTCCCCCTGTCGACATAAAGCAGTGTTACAGGCATATCTTGTGACAGTTTGACACCTTGTTTTCTAGTAGATCTATGTATCCTCCAATAATTTGGACTTTGGTTTTGTCATTTGAGAGAAGGATACTAGTAACCCCTAAACAGTTGGTAAAATGACTTGTTCAATCAAAGTCAATTGGAAATGAATTTTCCTTAAAGTCCTAAAAATGTAGTTTAAGAATTTCAGTAAGAATGGTGGTTAGAAAACATTTTGAGGAACTATATACTGTGTGGCGGAAAAGTTTAAGTGCCCTATATACTACACCTGGCTACAGTACAACATCTCTATTTGTAGGTGACTTACTGGCCATTACAGAAGAAGACTTATGCACCTATATAATGGAGGGTCAGACTAGTTATTGTCCTCATTATGATGGGGAATCAGTCTGGGCTCACTTCCAGAAACAACAAAATGGATTCATAAAAATATTCAGGTAAATCAACAGAACTGCTAGATATTGTAACAGAGAATTTAAAATTAACTTTTGGTTACTTTGCCAATTTCAATTAAAACTTTTTTATGCTGTGTAAGGCATTGTGAAAGTCTTACTGACTGAGCGAGGTCATTGAAAGTCATTACTTGGCAAAAGTTCCAATGCATCACTCTGACCTTTGTTAAATTTTTTTGAAAGAATCAACATATTATTTTCAAAATTTTCACATGTCCAATAACCATCATTTATAACTTAGCTGGTGAAATTGTATAGTAAATCTTGGCGTCTGTTCCGAAATGTTGATGTATCAATATTTTCAGTGGTAACATAAAAGGTGTAATGGTGCCCCCAGTTATTGTGGATGTCAATAAAGATGGTATACAGGATCTTGTGTTGTCTGCGTATGATGGGATAGTCAGTCTGTTGGATGGAAAATCTCTACAAACACTCTGGACTGCGGAATTTACTGGAATGGAATCTTACAGGTAAGGCTAGGAATAGATTAAAATAGTTCTAGATAAGACAGAGCATTTGCTGTTGAGATTGATAGCTCTGTCTGAATCTTCTATGTGAGAAGTGCTGTTGACTTGGGAAGATACAGAAATGTGATAAAATGATAAAGCTTAATGAAATAAAAAGAAGAAGCTTAAAATAAGTATATTTCCACACCATCAATGCAATTATTTTCATTATGTATCTTCATTTCTTGCCTACCACTGTGATGTTTAACCCTTTCCCAAACGATAAAATTTTAGGGTGATCCACTTCAAATAGTGCCACAGATGACAAAATGGATGTTATTACAGAAAGGATTTGTGTAAAACATGGTACAGAAAATATTTAGACAAAAGGAGAAACTGCTGGTTATCAGCAGTTTCTTCTTTTGTTTCAATGTTTTCCCAAGTTAATTCTAACAGAGACGTCAAAACCAGGTCTTGTTTGGGGAAGGGTTAAAATAAGTACATTTCCACACCATCAATGCAATTATTTTCATTGTGTATCTTCATTTGTTGCCTACCACTGTGATGTCTAATGAAAACCCACTGTTTCATTTCAGTTCACCGGCCCCTGGTTATTTTGATGACGATGATATTCTAGACTTTATGGTACACTGGTGTGAAGGGGCCTGGGACACTTATACTGGATCTAATGTAAGTTCTACATGTTTCTGTCAACACTTGCCTGTCATGATTAATTTTGATATGCAATATGCATTTGATGTATCAAAGTTAAAATGAACTGGCAATTGACTAAAAAAATTAGTTTAACTTTTCCATGTTTATCTGTTATAATGAATTGATGCAAGGCATTTGTCAAATATTGGTTATATCCATTAATGCACAAGGATTATTAAGTAAAACCTTTTCTCAAACAGAACATTGTTTTGATGTTATTTGGAACGTTTTTAGAAAACATTGAGGCAAAAGAAGAAAATGCTAATAATCATCAGTTTTTTTGTTTCAATATTTTTTTGCTATATTTTACACAAATCACATCTCTTTCCTATGCAGTTTTTCATTGCTAAAGAAATGACATATGCTTTTACACGGTGTATAATCACATGACTCAGAATTTCAGATAATCTCCAATATCTTTTTTAATACTTGATCAATTTGAATTCGGTTTGAAGCAGAGAAGGTGGGACAATGCCAGGGATAAGCTGGACGTGTTGAATTTTTGAAAAATTAACTGATAAAAAAGTTATTGAAGATATTTTTCCAAAAATCAACCACGTCCATCTAACGCTTGACGTCTGTCCACATTCTCTGCTTCAAACTGAATTCAAATCGGTCCAGTATCTACAAAATTATTGAAGATTTTCTGTAAATATTGTATCACGTGATTATCCATCGTGTTTTGACAAACCTTTAGACATTTGTTGACCTTTATGGAACTATGGGTAAAACATTGTTGGAATCAAGATGAATGTATTTGGCAGGTAGTAAGAAAAAGATGATCTGTATATAATACATGCAGTCTGACTGTATTCTACATTTCTTGCTCGTTTTACACCAGCATGACAAAGGTTAACTACAGGTTACAGTAATAAGTTGGAAAAGATGGCCATGTTATCTGAACTTCAGAACCCAAATGTATTCCTGTCTGGGCATTTAAGCCTTGTCCCAATCAATGAAATTATAGACTGGTCGAAATTCAAAGGAGGAGTGAATGACAAGATGATTCTTAAAAATATGACCATGTAATAGCTTTAAAAGTATTGAGAGAAAAGAAGATAATGCTGGTTGTCAGCATTTTCTTCTTTTCTCTTAATGATTTGTTAAGCAATATAAGAAAGTTTTGTTTAACCCATTACCAGACATTGTCACCTTTTGACGCCCCTTAGAAAAATGCTTTGGAAAACATTGTGGAAAATGAAGAAATTGCTTGTGACAAGCAATTTCTTCATTTCCCACAATGTTTTCTTACAAAAAAGACCAAAAGATTTCAAATTTCCTCAACTTGAAATTGCCGTCTGCAACATCTTTGAATTCAGATCAGTCTAAATTTTTGTTGTCTGGTAATGGGTTAAATATTTTCAGGCTACAGTGATAAGTGGTAAAGACGGCAGTGTAATCTGGACTATGGGATCAACCTTCATGCAGATGTCCTCTGGTCTGTCCTTGAAGACTAACCAACACAACCAGGACATGTTCTTGTTCAGGGTTCAAGGTCGCGACTCACTCTTCAGTTGGGACAAAGAGGGAAAAGTGAACAGAAAAAATGGTTTACAAGTAGGTTAAACTTTGCCCCTTTTAACCCTGTCCCAGACAAACCAAAGTTTTGACAGCTCTTTAAAATGTTGTAAATAAGACAAAAAGATTTTGAGAGAAAAGAGAAACACCAATATGTTTTATTTACAAACCTTGAAAACCTTAATCAATGCAATTTAGAAATGTTTTTGTTAAGGGTTCAAGGTTCCTCTCTCCAGTTGGATAAAAACAGAAAACGGAAACGTCTAGAACTTTGCCATAAGTTAAAAAGAGGAAAGAGTGTTTAATATTTATCGATATCAAGCATGGGACCACAACACAGTGTCATTGGCCAAGTCCGTTACCTTTGATAATCAACAAGGCAGATTTTCTTGCCAACTTATATTTTTGTTGTCATCCTATTCTTTCATTAGTTACAATCCCAGCTGTCCTTGGACATCTTGTGCAAGTTTATCTGAATGTATATTTTCAATCTTCCTTAGAGGCAGAAGAGACATGGTGGAGACAGCTTCAAGGATCCAGATGCAGATAAAAGTATTGAGGACCTGATGAACTCTAACCATTCTTTCTGTATGTAAACTTTTATAAATTTAACAAAATTACTATCTAAAATGAGCTAGACTACAGCTAACTGAAATAAACTTCTACCTTCTTTAAAGTGACATTTCACATTTATTTCATTTTTATACAAAGTTATGAGGGGGTATACTGGATTCAGGTTGTCCGTCTGTCCGTCCGTCCGTCTGTCTGTCCGACCGTGGACATAATTTTGTGTCCTCTTCTCCTCCCACAGTTTTTGACCGATTTTGCTGAAATTTTAGCAGGTTGTTTCCTATCATATGAAGTTGTGCACCTGCAATTTTCATCTTGATCCAGGCAGTAGTTTCAGAGTTATGCCACTTTGAACTTTAGCACTTTTTCAGTGACAACACGCTAGTGGGGGGTATTTGTCCGCTTTGTGACAGTTCTAGTTTAAAAGTATGTCTTGATGCAAAGATTGTTTATTCTAATGCATAGAAATGCTATCAGTGTTTTGAAGTTGTTATTTATAAGCGAAAAATACGCATTCAAAGTTGAGACAGAAATGACAAATTCTATATAAATCTGAACTGTTGTCCACAACAATTTGTTTAATTTTAGCACAAAAATATATATTTCTCGTAAACGGTTCAATATTTTGGCTTGAAATTTTCAGAATTTTCATAAGAAAACATGCTCTTTCAGATAGAATAAAAGTAGAATTTATGTAAAATTAATTCTGAAATGTCACTTTAAATCTAAGGTTTTCAAAGCTATGATCAATAGACTAAATACTATTATTATTAACCAGTCTGTCCAATTGAATTATGGAAGTAGATACTATAGTACGGTGCGTTGTGTAATTCTGTTTGATGTAAGTGAAAGAGGTTTAAATCAAATGGATTCGTAAAAAGGATAAGTAGACATCACCAAAAAAGTTTGATGGACAGCCGTGGGCCTTAAAATGAACTTTATATACTCAGCGAAAGAGCTAACGCATCACTTTTTAAAAATTGCATAACTTCTTTATTGTCAAAGATTTAGATTTATAATTTGGCAAATGTTTATCCTACAAGATTCTGCACTCATTCATAAGACTATTTCTAAGTTTTCTTTCTTATGTGACCGCGTCATACCAAAGGGGACCAAAACAGTTATTCGGCTCCTGTAACTTGTGATCTTTTTCAATCATTTTTGTTTGAATTGATTTTGAAAGCTGGTTTATTGTGAAATTAAAGTCTGAAAAAATCAATTTTCTATCTAATATAACAAGGGCTGTTCCGGGATAACGTAGCTCGCATAGACGCACCTTTTTGAAAGAAAATGTCAATTTTTCAAGGTCAAGGTCACAAGGTCAAATTTATAGTGTCAGATGAAAGGTCTTGTTGGGGCCTGTCTATGTGTGAAATATCAAGACTACATCTTATACAGTTCATAAGATATAGACCGATACGTTTTTGTTTACGTAACCTACGTCGCCGTCGACGCCATCAATGACACCAACGGCACTAGTGATGTAACAATGCCTCTGTGGGAATACATTACGCGCCCATAAAAATGTTAAAGCCGTCGGTTTGTTTTTTGAAGGGTAACTTGTATAAACAGAAACTCTTTCAGCCAATACAAAAGGTTTGAAAGTTATGCGTGAATTTTCCATTTTAATCAAATTTCAGACTTGATGAATTTTAGAATTAAGGGTGTCCTTATTAAAAGTTCAATATTTTACAAGATACTGTAAAATTTACTATGAAATTTCATAGATATCTTATCAAATGGTGGTAGTCAGCATGTGCAAATTTTGAAGGTATTCCGTAGATTCGTTAAAAAATATTAACAAAGATCTGAGTGATGCGTTAGCAGTTTTGCCGAGTATATATAACGTCATAAAAGTTATGTTTTTATTTAACGAGTTCTTCTTTAGTTTCCCCATATAATTTCTTGTTCACCTAATTATCACATCAATGGAAATTTTTAGCTCCACTGGCCTTCAGGCCAGCGGGCTATTGTCATGGCGCTGTGTCCGTCGTGCGTGCGTCCGTCCGTGCGTCCGTCCGTCCGTCCGGTCGTCAACTTTTTCTTTAAAAATCTTCTCCTCAGAAACTACTTGATGGATTTCAATCAAACTTCACAGGAATGATCCCTAGGTGGTCCTCTATCAGATTCCTAAAATTGATTCTGATTGAACCAGAAAGTCTGGAGTTATCTGCCCTTGAATTAAAAAATTGCTGTTTTGACTTTGTTTTTACTCTAGCCACTACAAATATTTATCAATCAAGACAAAACTTGGTCAAAATGTTGGTGCTGATAAGATCTTGCCTGAGTGCAATTTTCAGCTTGATCTGAGTATTATGTCTTGAGTTATGTGCCCTTGAAATTGTCAAAATTACCATTTTTGACCCTATTTTTACTCAAACAACCATAAATATCCACCAATCAACACGAAACTTTCATGTAATCTTACTGGCCATAACATCTTGCATGTGTGTAATTTTCAGCTTCATACGAATGTTAAATCATGATTTTTCTGCCCTGGAATTTGACAAAATTGCTGTTTTCGACTTAGATTTTACACTCTTTACATCCACAAATATGGAACAATTAGGTCAAAACTTAAACAAGATGTAGGTGAAGTTAAGATCTTGCTTTAGTGTGATTATTAGCTAGATAGGAATATAAAATCCTCAGTTATATGCCTTTCAATTTGACAAAATTGCTAATTGTGACTTTTTTTCACTCTAAGAGCCAGACTCACTCTAAGAAAGACAAAGCTTGGTAACCAATTATGAATTATTATTATATGAATGTATTTTTAGCTCTCCAGTTACTATGTAATTGCTTTAAGAGCAACAAGTATTGAAAAATTTAGTCAAAACTTGGACTTGATATTACAAGAAATTCAGGTTTCATCAGCCATTTGCATTAATTTTGGAATATGGTATTTCCCTGAATCTATTTTTAGCTCAAAATCTATTTTTAGAAATATGAAATATTTTGGAGTAATCAATGGTCTGTTAATTTAGATCTGTTTGGAAGATGGAAAATTTTAATTGCTAGTATCATCCTAAGCTTGAATGTTCTACCATTTCCTTTTACCCTTTCTCAAATGGCAAACATATAGTTTTACTTTCTTTGCTTCAAGAACCAAACATTTTGAACAATCCAGTTTTGTAACTTTCTTTTTGCTCTATGAAACACAAGCATTGAATAATCTAATAAAAACTTCGATTAAATATTACATGAAATTCAGGCCTGTGGAGCGACTCAAGACCTTCAGGTCTTCTAGTTATGATATGTTGTCCGTATCTGATCTCCCCATATTACATATTTGTTGATTGATTGAAGCAGAAAATCCTGAGTTATCTGCCCTTGAATGTAAAAAATAAGTGTTTTGTCTTTTTGTTCACTTTATCATCTACAAATTTTGAAACATCTTGACAAAACCTTAATAAAACATTGGTCTTGACAAGACCTTGCATGGATGTATCTTTCAGTTTGATCTGAATCTCACATCTAGAGTTATGTGCCCTTGAAATTGACAAAAACTACCGTTTTTCACTCTATCTTTGCCATAATAGCAACAAATGTTGACCAATTATAGCAAAACTTTTTACAAAATGTTGGTGACTGTAGGACTTTGCTTCAGATAATCTTTTTGTTCAATTGCAATTTCATGTCTAGAGTTATATGCGACAAAATTTCCATTTTTGACTTTATTTCCCCTCTTTCAGCCACAAATATTGACCAATTGAAACAAAACTTGGACAAAACATTTGTGACTATAAGACCTTGTATAAGTGGAATATTTGCTTGGTCGGAGTCTTACATACATAGTTATGGGCCCTGGAATTGGACAAAATTTCCTTTTCGACCATTTTTTCTCTATAATTACTACAAATATTGATCAATTATGACAAAACTTAAACAAAATGTTGTTGACTCTAAGACTTTATATATGTGATTCTATTTAGCTTGATCGGACGCAAACAGTCGGAGTTATGTGTCCTTGAATTTATCAAAATAACAGGTCTAAACTTTCTGTTGCCTCTTATATCAACAAAATTTATGGACGAATTGAGCGAAATTTTGGACAGAAATTTGGGTACTATAAGATCTTGCATCAGTGTGATTTTTAGCTTGGTCAAAACGTAACATCCTGAGTTATAAACCCTTGAATTTGACTAAATTCGCTTTTCGGTCTTGTTGTTACTATAACAGCCAACACTATTGACTAATTAAGACAAAATTTGGAAGAAATATTGGTGACCGTGGGATCTTGCTTTTTACAAGAGCGATTTTTAGCATGATTGGAATCAAGCATTCAGAGTTATGTGCCTTGATTTAGACAAAATTGCATATACGGCTTTATTTTAGCCACAAATATTGGTCAATTATATAAAACTTAATTTTAAGATCTTTCAAACATGTGATTCTTTAGCTTAATTGGAACATCACATCTAGAGTTATGTGCCATTGAATTTGACAAAATTGCCTTTTCGAGCCACAAATATTTACCAATTTAGACGAAACTTAAAAGAAATGGGAAGCTTGCGTAAGGGCGATTGTTAGCTTGATCAAAATCAAACATTTAGAATAAGCTCTTTAAATTTTACAAAGTTGCATTTCAGCATTTTTTCAGTGTAACAGCCACGCATATTGACTAATAAAAAGAAAACTTTTACATTATGTTGATGACTATAAAAGCTTGCATCAGTGAAATTTTCATCTGAATAGCAATTTCACGTCTAGAGTAATGTGCCATTGAATTTTTAAAAATTGCCACTTTCAACAAAATTTTGACAAAGTGTTGGGGACCATCTGATCTTGCATAATTATGTGCATTTGTTGTTGATCGAAATCACACATCTAAAGTTAATATAGGCCTAAAATGTGAAATTGCCTTTTTTTACTTTTCTTTCACTATAATAGCTACAAATATAAACCAATCAAAACAAAACTTTACTGAATTTGTTTGTGCATGTTTTGTCATTGACCCGTTTAATGTTCTGATTCATAAAGTTCAGTTTATTGAATAAGTTTAATGGCCAAACGTTATATATATAAACACAAAAAAATTATTTACCCCACCCACCACTTTCTTCCTCTGTTATTTGGTCATGCGCATTTTTGAATGTCATGAGATTTAGTTTTTCATCAAGGTCTAGCCTTTGTCTTACATTTTGTGGGACCTAGATTATTATTAATGCAATATCTTGAGCTCTACGTGGATTTTTTTTTCGTCTGATAGAATAAAACACCACGATTTGCCCACCCACCAATCTTTTTATCTCTATTGCAGTCTTAGTACAATACACAACGTCACGATTTTTTGTTTTTCTATATTGTCCGGCCTTTGGCTAATATTCTGTGACAATTCAATTATTTCAAATGCAATATCTCAAGCTCT
This sequence comes from Fragum sueziense, assembly GCA_963680895.1. NCBI lineage: Eukaryota > Metazoa > Mollusca > Bivalvia > Cardiida > Cardiidae > Fragum > Fragum sueziense. Next base: position 27,374 of record CAVMGG010000340.1, read on the forward strand.
TACTCGAATTAGAGCTTTTTGAGCTTTGCTTATAGAGCAACCTCTAAATATGAAAATTGCCGAAAAATAATTATGACAATCGGTGTGTACTATTCCTGTAAATGTACATGTAAAATTTTATAAAGGTATGATGATTATTACAAAAGTTATGCCCATTTGTAAAATTACGGGTTCGAAATTTTGTAAATTTAAGTCACCATTTTTCCTATTATTTTTAATTTTACAGCTGTCCATCAAAGTTAAATGATTAGAGCAATGTCTTAAGATCATGAAAACGTATGATGGAAACCTCTTTCACTTACATCAAGCAGAACCTAAAAAATGGACATAACGCACCATACTACTACTTTGTTACCTTTATAAATTAGAGATTATAACATACAGGGTCTAAACAATATAGGGATTTCATACTGCAAAAGTTTTAATCTGAAGGACCTCTACGGATAAGGCGAGAAATCTCCCTAAAAGGCTCAAATGGAAAAGTCATTTTTCAAAACATGCAAATTGATTATTATTTCGAACTGTATTGTTAGATATGTATCTAAATCATATGAAAACTGATTTTGTACGATCAAAACGATTCGACAGGTACAGATAACTCTTGGTTTCTGTACCTACCCCCAAAATTACATTTTCTTACCCCACCGTTATTCATTAAACCAGATTTAAGTTTTCTTTAGTTTTATAAGCAAAAAATTTTCTGTAAATGTAAGGACAATTGGTGATGAAATCATAAACCATTTTTCGATTTGTCCTTAATGCGCATGCGCATCATTGAAACGAGTTTAAAGGCGAAATCTTCCCGCCAAAATTATGGCATATGGTATATGAGTACTATTTTTAGTATAAAAGTACGTTCCCCCCCGTGACCCAGCACATCCTTTTTACCAAGGAAGCCTATGATCCAGTTACACAACATATGTCAATGGGAAGCTGGGTCAAGGGGGGGAACGATGTTAGCCAGCCTTGGGAAGGTAGGTATGCCTCGGTTTTTGGCGGGAAAGTGCGCGTTTAAAGTTGTTTCAATGGTGCGCATGCGCAATACGGACAAAACCAAAGCTGCCATATGATGTCAACACCATTTATCCATGTATCTGTAGAAAATAAATTGCAAATAGAAATAAAAGAATCTTCATTTTACCTCTTTGAATACGGGTAGTGTAAGAAAACGAAACCATTTAGGTGGGTACTAAAATCAAGAGTTATCTGCACCTATAGAACTTTTAAAATGACATAAAAATCGGTGTTTATTTCCTTTATTTGTCTACCTAACCATAAAGCTTAATTTTGTTTCTCAATTTGTTAGTTTTGAGAATTGACCCATCGAACTGAGCCTTTTAGGGAGAATTCTCGCCTTATCCGTAGAGGTCCTTTGGCCTTCAACCTATTTCTGAAAAAAATGTACACTGACCTTAATATTTCTAATTTTTTAGGGAGACATGTTCTTTGAAATCAATACTGAAGATGTTGGTGAATGTCAAACATTTAGGTCATATCAAGATATTGTCATTATGTTCACATTAACCTCTTTCACAAACAGCTTGATTGTTTTATTCCACTTCAATTTGAAAGGATTTGCAGACAATGAAATAACTCATGTTGAAAGTAGAAAATTTGTATGTTAGAGTATAGTAAATACTGAGGGACAGGAAAATTTGCTGATTAGCAATGTTTTCCTAAGACCTTTCTACTAGGGATATCAAAACTGGTCTTGTTTGGGAAAGGGTTAACACAAATTGTTTATTACAGCTGATGCATTACGAATATCATTCAGCCAGAAACATTTGACATGTGATGATGACCTGTCATCATTTAAAGGGGAAGTGTTTTTGATGAATGGAGCTATATCAAACAATCCAATCCGGGTCATGGAATTGCCTGTGCAGAAATATCATTATGGTAGGATTTGATTTATTGCAGTTTAACACCGTTTTCAACTGCTGTGGTCATATCACAGCAGTAGGAGCACCTAACCATGGATTCCTGTCATTTCTCATACCAGTACTACCACAATATCTAAACCCTTTCCCAAACGACAAAATTTTAGGGTGATCTACTTCAAAAGCTGCCACAAATGACAAAATGGATATTATTTAAGATATGATTTGTGTAAAATATGGCACAGTAAATATTGAGACAAAAGGAGAAACTGCTGGTTATCAGCAGTTTCTTCTTTTGTTTCAATGTTTTCCCAAGCCTTTTCTATTAGGGACGTCAAAACCAGATCTTGTTTGGGAAAGGGTTAACCGGTTATAACGATTATCGAACCATAGGTGGGTGACAATATTATCAGAAAGGATATTATTATTATGGTAGGAAGCTTCACAGTTTTGTTGTGTTATGCAGAATAGAATATTTTAAATCTCACTGATGATGTCCTTTGTACCATCGCCAGCCGTGGCAAACATGCTTTCGGACATTGTCTTGCACCAATGTAATGATAATCTTCAATCTATGTGGGTGAGCTGGTTGAGGCTCGGAAAGGAACTGTGGTAGTACTAGTGAGAGAAGCAGCAGGAATGTATCGTTAGGTGTTCAAATGTTTTATAAAAAATTGGCCTCCAGCCATTTCGATCACAATAACATATTTACATAGCCTTTGTACAACCAGTGACAAAATACATTTCTAATAGGGATGGCAACGGTTAACCGGGTAACCGGTTAATCGATCGAATGACCGATTAACCGGTTAGAAAATCGGTAACCGATTACTCGATCATCATTTTCAGAAAACTGGAATTTTGTGAAAACGAGAGTAAAGCGTTATCATAAAGACGCTTCAAAACACATTGCATGCATATTTACAAATCAGACAGTGGGGAATATTGCTGGTCACAGTTTGACAGATTTATACAATCACTTCAAGTGGCAGATTATCGTGATAAGCTAATTAATTGCCGGTAATAAACAATAACATGTTGTAGGCCTGTTTGGTTTGTTTTACTATGCATTTCAGAATAATTAATTGAACCAATCACGTGCGATTGGAAGCGAGGTGTCGTTTCCAACAAGTTTATATGTATTTTTTGTAATTTTCAAACTTGCTACACAGAACACTTATTATCACCGTAAACATTCAAATGAGTCAAGTCCGATCTTTAGCTGCGTTTATTAAATACTACGATCATGCATATCTAGCGCACCGATCATCCGAATCGTCCACTGTAAGTTTCACCTGGCTATGTATTATTGTCTAAGATCGGCGGTTAACCGGTTAACCGATCGCAAAAATGAACGATTAACCGGTTAGTAATTCTGCTAACCGTTGCCATCCCTAATTTCTAATGAACAATATAAAGCTGCAGAGATATGACTAAAGCAATTGAAAGAGGTGTTAAAGGCCCTTCAAACAATAAATAGAATTTTCAAACTGTCTTTGATAACTGGTTGGCTGATAGTACCAAAAGTACTTTCTGGATCTTGATGTCTTATGATTATACGGACGAAAAGGCTGCGAAGCAGCCTTCGTCCGTCTATAGATTGAAATTTAAACGGAAATAAAAATGTCGGAAACCCTCTGTTTTTTTCAATGTTAATTGAATGGAAAAATCAGAGGGTTTCCGTGAAATTTCGGGCGGGGGGGAAGGGTAATTTCGCATTTTTGGACAAGTGCGCCCCTTTCTTTTAACGTCATTTTTACAGCAATAACCTGATAATCCCCTTCCTAAACGCTATCACAACGACCTGTCAGACGCAGTGGATCAATAAATATCGATATTAACAATGCTCTTGAATTGTGTGTGAATTTAAGAAATACAACAACAAAGCTAAATTTTAACTAAAGACCTAAGCGAAGTCGACCTATGCTAGCTCACGTGTTTTCGTTCTCGGCTCAATGGATAATTCATGACAGATCAGCGGCCATCTTGTTTCGTCTGTGCACTACTCGACAAATATACCTCCAACAATTTTGGCTACATGCACCATGGAGTAACATACTGCGCGATAATATGAAGTGGTGTGACACCAACAGGGCGGAAGTTGTCAAGATCTAGTCGGAAGTATGTATAATCAACAGAAATTATACCAGACAGCAAAAAGGACCGAATTGGTGCAAACGGCTTCGAGAACTATGTGAACTATGTGTAAGTGTCAAAATCTATGGATTTTCAATATCTCAGTTATATTTCCAACCTGTCATATTGGTTTCCAGTAGCAAATGAGTTTCGTACCAAATAAATTTCGACCCTTAAGTTATAGTCTGGACATACCGGGTCTTTTACGGTACCGCGGTATTCGATAAATTATTCATTTGCAAACGAAGCATCACCTGTCAATTGCGTGCATTAGTAAAACTAGAGGGAAATTTAGTTACTATAACTTTCGGTGATTATTCTTTACATTATTTTGTCTGCATTGGATTTCTGTAGTGGGCAGACTTCCCGAAACTCCGTCGGACCTACGGACCTGACCGGCAAAAATTGGCTAGGTCTGATTGAATTTCTTACCTCGTCGGCCCAAAATGTCCGGCATAAAAAAAGCCAAAATTTGGGACCTTATGAAGAGAAGAGTAAAACATATCTTACTTTTAACAATAATCCGATAATTAGCAACTGCTAATTGTTTATAAGCATCAATTAAAACCTTCCAGGCAGACATCATAAAACATGCGACCTGTGTAATCTTTCAGCATAACAATTAGACTTTACAATGTCGGTGTTAAAACCCTCTAACGTAATTATATTTGCTATGTAGATAAGGCTGTTTTACAAACTGGCATTATATTTATTTTCTCAGTCTCGCAAGGTTACGTAACGGTTCAGTGCCTTTGCATTGTTTAACCTTTTTTACCCTTTACTAATATTTTACAACAATTCCTTCTTTTTGTTCTCACAATATATTTAGAGTTGATTTGTTTTTACCGGTCCAAATTTAACAGATTTCACTCTGAAGAAAAGATGCAATTCTATATGTTTGATAGCTAAGCTAACATGAAAATGGATGTTATGGATGGGTTTTATAAAACAATAACTTATCCTTTTTCAATTAGATCTATGTAGCTTTCCAAGCTAGAAATGGGAAATTGTGAAACTGAAAGTAGGATTTAGAACCTAGACCTGCTTTACTCCACAATTTCAAATAATGGAACAGTCTAATTTTAAATATTATCTATTAATAGGATGATATTATAAGGTTAAAGACCTTAATTCTCTCCCAAATGCAAATAATTAAATGATCAAATAGTAAAAAAAAATCACGAAAACTCTTTGGTCTGACTGAATGACCTGAGGTCTGACAGAAAATTCTTTCCAGTCAGACCAAATGTCTGACAGAAGGGTTTCGAGTTTCGGGAAGTCTGAGTGGGGCGCCGTGGTCTAGTGGTAGGACGCGGGCTTAGGGATCGAGAGGTCCTGGGTTCAAATCCCGCCGAGGTCACGGGAATTTTTCTGAGCAAAAAAGTTACCCCACGTTGCTCCTCTTCACCCAGGTGTATAAATGGGTACACGGGAGAGTTGAAAGCCGATGAGCTGTGGCTGCCGCAGGCGCCGACTGTAAACAACCGACTTGAAGCTCGATTATCGTGGAGTAAAGTGTGAAAGTCGCGCGAATATGGACCCAGTTCGTAAATTTGAGACTATAAACCACCTTTACTTTTTACTTTACTAGAAAAAGAAAACATGGAATGTTTTCATGTCTCCATTCATCATTTATTTTTTAAGGACGCCATTAACTACCGCGGTACCCAAGAGAACCACCCTTACAATAACAATGATAACAGAATACCTGTTCCTTGAAGCCGTTAATAGCCTTTCGCCTCTATGGCCTTAGCAATTTTAATTGTATACATGAATCAGATCAAATTCTACATAGTCATTACTACGATAATATTTGTATATATGTTGATGTCACTCATTTGCATCAGAGCACATTACATTTCAAAAACAACAGGAAGTTCGACACATGTTGTGGCGCTTTGTTCACTGTCCGATCTTGAACGCTATCCTTATGACGTAACAGTTTGGAATTTAAAAGAAAAAGGGATAACAACATTCTATTTTTCAAAGTGAGGAGCGTTTTGGACATAATAAAACAATAACGAGTTTAAAAACTCTGATAATATTAATAAGCAAATAAATGAAATATATCAGAAACATTCGGTAAAAGTTCCAAGTTAGAATTCGCACCAATGTTTGCTACTAAGTTGGGTAAATTCCATAACGAGCATGAAGAACAAAATAAACAGAATTTTACAGGAAAAGCAATACATTTTCAAGTGGCGAACTTGATAGATCGACATAAATTGATCTCCGCAACAAGAATTGACCAAACGCCAATCGACATACCGCTCCGCCCAACATAGAATTTAAGGCAAACAATGGGGATGTGATCGTTAATAGGGAAAGATTTTATCCAGATAATTGTGACGTAAATTCGGACAAACAAAATAGTATTTCGTAGGTGTTGTTATAAAATCTCGTAACTACGGCATGATTTAAGCCGTAGTTACGAGATTTTATAACCACTCCGACGGTTTATCAAAACATAACGTTAAACCTAGTCTATTGTTAGCACAAAATTCTTTGCCATTGGCATGTCGATTGTTTTGATTGTCAGTCGATAAATCGATACAATAACACGTGCAACGAAGAACAATTGGGGCATGACATTTTTGTGATCGTCCATTGGCTAATCGATGTTTTTGATTGACAGTCGGCGTTTGGTCAATACTCTATAATTTCTAAACAAAGGCGGTCACGTGACTGGAAAGAAATTCAAAACAAAGCCGGTCTTGTGACAGTAACTGAGTGATTATCTAACTTTCGTTCTATTTCCAAACGAGATCTGGTCATGTGATCTACAATAACAATGCGGACGTAATTGGGGGTTGTTGTGTTTCGGAAGGTTATTCTCTTCCAGCAGGCCAATTTGAATCAGAATTTTTGGTCAGGTATGACAAAAAATGATTAATTGATCTATACCCTACAGTGTTTTACCAGGGGTTCTTTTTATGGTTAGGGGAAGGGGCCCTTAATTTGGGGAAAAATGCGTCAAATGAGCTGATTTAGGGGAAAAAATTTCAAGCATGCTTTTTGCTTGAATACTGAAAGTGCTTTAAAATATGTTACAAGACACAAAGAAAACAGATTTTGAAAGCAATTTAAAAGCTTATAAACTTAAGATCTTTGATTGTTAACATAAATACTCCCATGGGAGAACATTATAAAGATTTGAACATTGATTTATGGGGGGAAAATTACAATTTAGGGGAAAAATGCCCAGAGGGGAAGGGGCCAAAATTCGGCCCCAATTTCTTAGTAAAAAAAACCTGTTTACTGAGTGATTGGATATAATAAACAAAAACAAAGGGCCACAACTTGTGTCAGACTTTCCCGTTGTTTTTGAAGTGTAATGCACTCTAATGTAAATAGCAAAATATCAAAGAGCGTATTTTACATCAGAGAAGACTTTAATTAAATGGTCATTGATTCTTTCCCAAATTGTACGACATGGTTTTGTCGTTCCCAAACTGAAAATCTTTGGTAAACATTAATTGTGTATCCAGCATCTAGAACTCTGCTCAAATGATCATAATGCCAAGATGTTTATTAATAAATGTTAATCTATTATATAGCCAATAGCACAGAATATATTGAGGACAGATCTGAGAAATTGCATTTGTATTTGTAAATGTATTGAATTACCATGACTTAAAATGATTTCTATATTCATTTCAGATATAAAACAAGAATCTACATGGGTTCAAGTTATTTAATACTCATTGTGAGTAGGCCTAATTGTGAGGCCAAGCACCAGACACATTTCAAGTGAGTTTAAGTTTATTTTAGTAAAAGAGTACAAAACATGGCAAAGTAAAAACACATTACAGCAATATTGCACATAGTTAGTTATCATATGGGAAAAAAAGACCCCCTTATCTAAATGATTTAGTGAGTTTGTATATGTATAGATTCTGATAATTCTGATAAAATAGCACTAGTCTATGTATGTTCAATCACTGTTACAGGACTGTCCGTTAATAAATTGCTGAGTGTAACGCTGCACGCCTAGGAGGAAATAGTGTTTGAAATGAGATATCATGTTACATAAATATGTTAAAATGGCAGGTCTGTTGCTACCCACTGCAAATGCTGATCAGGGAACACTTTAGTTGTGGATACTTACTCATATAATAATAATATTTTGGATAAGACATTATTTAGCTGAATCTATTTATATAGAAATTTAATCTCATTAGGGGGTGGACTACCTTTTTACCAAAGAAGCATATGGTCAAGTGACACAACATATGTCGAGGGCTTAGCACATTTAAAACTACATATTTTTTTGTATTTCTGAATCTTTAGAAAATAATGTCATGAGTTCTGATAATGAGTTTAATTTCTGTATTTATTAAAAAAAGATATAAAAGAATTCAAAGATATTTTATCTCTTAAAATTTTAGAAAGTTCTAAGTTTTTCCCTCTCCTGTAAAATTTTACAAAATTTGATTACAATAGTTTTGCACTAAGCCCTCAATTTGCCTTATGACCATCATAAGTGTTGAGATATTATATATGAGCCAGGATCTGGAAAAAAGGCCCTTATAGCATTTTTGGCAATCCTGTTTTAAGAGTGTCCTATAGTTAAAGGCAACCTCGTAAGGATCCATCCTGCTATCTTAACCCTCATCCTACCAACTGGGGTCAATCTGACCCCACGCATCATTTTTTGCATGTCATATTTTTACCGCATGCACCCTGGTGTCCAAATTTTAGGAGTTTGTTGGTCTACAACAACCTTCTTCATGTCGAGCAACATTTTCAGATTTTAGCAAAATTTGAGTTTGTAATATTGATTTTTTTGTTGGGGTCCGTTTGGACCCCACTATAATTACTCTTTATTACAACTAGAGCTATTTTAACTTATTTAAATTTTTTGTTAAAAAAAATCTCCATCTAAAAAAACACTGAATGCATTTCAACCAAACTTTACAGGAATAATCCTTGGGCAACCCTCTCTGAGATTCCTTCAAGGAATTTTGATTTGATAAAAAATACCCGACTTATCTGCCCTTGATTGTCCAAAATTGAGGTTTAGACTAATTTTTTACTATTTTTACTCTCACATCAACAAATTCTGACTAATCAAAGCAAAACGTGAACAGAATGTTGGTGACTATGATATCTTGCCTGAGTGCAATTTTCAGCTTGATTGAAATCTTAGATCATGAGTTATGTGCCCTTGAATTTTATGCAAAAATTGCATAAAATAGTAAAATAAATACAGGCTATGGAGCGATTCAAGCCCTTTAGAGCCTTCTAGTTTTTTATTTCCATATGTTTTTGTGCTATTATCATTAATTAGTAACCAATATAACATTTAACCAAAGAATATGTCTTTTGTGAAACATTTTTTTGTCATGAAATTCAAAATTACGTGTGGGGTCCAAATGGACCCCAGTTGGTAGGATGTGTATGTAAAATATGTTGGTAGGATGAGGGTTAAGTTTATACATGTCATCATGAACCTTTCAGAGAATGACATGGGTTCTGATCAGACTGTGCGTATGCACAGGCTGATCTGGATCCAGGTTGTTCTCAAATGCCATAAAGGACGTTTTTCCAGATCTTGCCTCATATGTATTTGACAATTTTGTCCATTTTCATGTTATGAATTTAATATGCATATAATTGTGTACATGTATATCAATAATCATTTTGCAGACATGGTGAAATCAGAAAACAGTGGTATGTTGAACAGCTGTATAAAGTCTGGTGGAATGGAATGTGTTTCAGAAAGGCCTTCAATGGTATGCATTTATTCTTTATCCATGAAACAATCTTGATTTCATTGTATCCAGTGGCGGATCCACAGGGGGTTCGGGGGGGTTTGAACAACCCCCCTCTGTAGCCTGATTATTTCATTTTCATGCAAAAATTCAGTCAAAATTGCATAACACTAGGAAAACGAACCCCCCCTTTGAATGTCCGAACCCCCTTCACATAAATCCTGGATCTGCCACTGGTATCATGTGCAAAGGTAGATCTATTTTTCCTGAATTACAAAGTATGATGAAAAACATTACTTTCTAAATAAACTATACCTTACCATAAAGTACAAATTGTCTGCAACCTGTTTCAGCATGGATCAGTTTGAAATATTGTTGTTTAGAAAAGGTTGCACACATAAATGTTTACATGTCTAGATCTATGCTTGATTGGAATGTGACAATTTTAATTACGAATTCACAGTTTACATGTTGAATTACCCAGGTAGGTAATTAAGCAGCAGGGGTGCAGTATTTTTGTTAATAAAATGTTCTGTTCTGTATATATTTAAGGGCACATCCCCTGCCGCTTAATGAAACCCACCCTGCATTAAAAGGGATGATTTAAATGGGTAATTACGGCTTTTTAAAGTAATTACAAACTTTTCCAAAGAACAAGAAGAATTTTACATTCTTCAGTAAAAACAATGTAGGATATATCAATAATCAACATTTTCTACTTTTCATTCAATGTTTTGATTTTGAAAATATGCAAATCCTTTTTCCTTTTGCAATATATATTGCAGAAAATTTTGTAAAAATACATTGAACATTTTTTGATGATTTAATAACTGATCTTGTCATCTCATCAGCATCACCTTTGAAATTTTTTATTGTATTTTTCATTGCATGTATTGTTGCATTTTGACAAGGCTTCAAATATTGTTAGAAAAGTAGAAAATGCCAGGATGCCAGGAGTTGTGATTTTTAGGGGTCAGTATAAAGCTGAAATGTTACATTTGTTACTTTTGTATAATTGCAGGTTCATAAATCAGGTGCATAGATGAATAAAGATGATGCTGACAATGATGATTATCAGTGTTATAACAGACAAATTGACAATTTGTGGACATTGTTTGGTCCATACAGTGATTTGTGTACAATATCCATGTATAAACGTTCAAATTTTAAATCTGACAAAACTCCATCCTGTTTTAGCCAATTCCAACATAATGACGTCTTTTGACAACCTACATGATGAAAGGTTTTGAAAACATTCAGGAAAATGAAGAAATGGTTTTGTGAAAAGCAATTTTATCATTTCCCACGATGTTAGATAAAAAAATATGAAATTTTATTCTCTTAAGATTGTCATCTGCAACATCTTTCAATTTGGGACAGTCTTAAAAAAATCTGTCTGGTAATTAGTTACTAATGATATAGTGCAGATAACCAAATACAATAGAATATCATGTTGTGACTTGTAAAAAACCAGCCAAAGTGTCATTCGTGTTTATGAAATTTAGAATAGATTTTTAACGTTTTATTTGATTTTTGTTCTGGCTATCAGAAAACATACACATTAACCCAAGTAAGTCCTGATTTTGTCAACCCTGGAAGAAAAAGCTTAAGAAAACATTGAGACAAAAGAAGAAAATGCTGATATCCAGCGTTTTCTCCTTTTACCTAAATATTTTCTATGCTAAATTGTACCTAAATTCTATCTTTATCATTATCAGATTCAACATTCATTTGACATTTGCAGGATGTTTCTTATTGGATCACTCTAAATTTTAGAGTTTGGGAAAGGGTTAAATCAGAGTAATAACTAGTATGGAGATTTGATAGACACAAGGATGTTATGCCTTCCAACAGCATATCTTCTGTCCTCTTTATTTCAAGTTGTGCACCGGTCCATCAGAAAACCTTCAGCCAAAGTAAATACAGTTTACACTCGTTAAGTCAGCATCTGATATGTAAAACTTCTGCTTAAGGACAGATCCTCCAGTTGTTACTGCGCAACTTTCTGCGCATATCCTAAATAACGAAATAAAGCTGTTTTAGTAATTGGCCTTTTCAGCAAATGTATTTTTTTTACATTTAGTTAATGTTTGGTTGATAAATGGCAAGGCCCTTTTCGGTTATTTCAATTTTCTCTGTTTGGTCAATTAAAGTGTAATAGTACTCGGATGGTACATTTCGCTTTCTGTCACGCGTTCAACATGTGGCGTTAGCGATAGGAAACGGAGCAACAAAAGCAAAGTGGTGTCTGTATGAGCTAGTCCGCTTCAGATGGACACAAAATATGACACTTTTTATAATCTAAAGCTGGTAATAAGGAAGAAAATGAATAAAAGAAGTGAAACAATTTCGGACAGAACTGCAAAAAGTAAACCAAATTTTACTTATAACTAAGAAAAACGCTTGGTTTGATATATCTTTCTTTTTTTGTTTTTGTAGGTATGACCAAGCACTATGTATATACCAAAAAAGAAAAAATTCTTACCGCTGGATTTTTTTTATTATCAGAAATGTTGCGAAAAAAGAGCAATTTCAGCTACTTTTGAAAGAATATTTTACGAAAAAATTCAAAATCATCACTAAATTTTCCCAAATCGATACTCATTTAGACAGAATAAAACGTATTGAACACAGTAAAGACTTATTTATGTAATCCTAGTCATTTCGAACACCTTTTTTTGTGGGTATTTAAGTGACACCTCATTTTTGCAATTTTAGCCAAGAGTAGTCTCCCTTGAAATCCAATAACTTTTTAATTCGCTTGGTGACCTATAGTTTTTAAGTCATCTTTTTACTTCTCATATATTTAAATATCAGTACAGAAAAAATAAAAAAATTCTTACCGTAGGAAATAAATGGAGGATCTGTCCTTAAGTCGAAATGAAAATGTGGTCCTTGCATCATCTATGGTCATAGGGTATCAACCAGGTTAGACAAATTTAATTATTTTATAGTGAATAAATCAATTGAAATATAGTAGGAAAAGGAGATTATTTGTTCTTTTAGAGCAATTTTCCATTTCCTGCTATATTTCAATAATGCACGCACTTGCCCAACGAAAATGAATAAATATCATTAATCAAAGACGAAAAGAATTGGTATAAGTCGAATTCATGATATCTCGAGCTAAAATGATGTTCCCTAAGACTTCGACACAACAAATATTACGAAACGTATTGGAAAACGGCTTACTGTCATTTGAAGGCAATGCTGAAAACTGTTGAGATGAAGCGAAACATGCCGAGCGTCTTCAATATATGGGAACTTTTGAAAACCATTGACTTGATGAGAGAAAATGTTGAAAAAACTACTATGCCTGTTTGCGGTTTTTAGCTCACCTGAGCAGAAAGTGCTTAAGGTGAGCTATTGTGGTCACTCAATGTCTGTCCGTCCGTCTGTCAACAATTTGGTGTTTACACCATAAGAATTTGCATGGGTTCGAATCATTCCCATTGGATCAGAAAGTTGAGAGTTATGTGCCCTTGAATCTGACAAAATTGCCTTTTATTGCCAAATATTGAACGAACAAGACAAAACTTGGTCATAATGTTAGATATCAAGTATTGTTCGGGAAAGGTTTAAGGTAGTCCACCCCCTAATGAGATTTGCACGACGTCGGAATTATTCGGGTTAGGTCAAAATCAGTCTGCTGAGGATTCTTCCACCGCTGAATGATTACAATCGCGTCCGGATATGTTCAGATACGTAACGACGACACTCGGAAAAACAGATGTTTTATGAATCTCAAAATGGCCACATTACGGATATTCTACCTTAATTTAAGACAAATAACTCGTAATCTTTCCACCCAAAAAAGACAACAATATGTATACATATATATTCCAATGATTCATTTAAAATTATTGTGTGCAACATCTTTGTATTTGGACCAAACTCAACTTTTAACGTTTGGGAATGGGTTAATGGTGTGGATTTCAAAATTCATACAATTCGTTATTATGTCTGTGTGACAAGTCTGTAAGGTCATTGTTCTTGGTCAAAGACACATCTCAAGGTCATAATTACAGAACCTCATAGACCTATAGACTCTACTCCAAGTTCCAACAGGCATTTGTGCTTCACATGCACGTCTTTTAGTCTAAAACCCTTTGGATTTTGACGAGATAGATCTAGTTTTCTGCGAAACGTTAAGGTTGACGTCGACATCCTTTCGTCCGTTTCTAGGCTTTGCCTACTTTCATATTATATTTTACAAAAAATTCTGACAGTTTTTCCAAAGGAACTATATAGTAGAACAAACAATCTACTCATTCAGTTTTCAACTTGTTTTTCAGATGTGCCAAATGGAGAAGCAGAAGTAGAAAGAGACAGAATAATGAAGATTCTTTATCCAAACAAATTTGGTGACATTCCTCTGTCAAATAGCAAGACACACATGTCAGGCATGATTACAGGAGAAAACAATGATGGTGATGGTGGTGATAACCTTGACAGTGGTGTACATGATGTTGGTGGTACTTACGCTAATGCTAATGGTGTCCCATTAAACGATGGTAGTTACGCTGATGCTAATGATGTCCCATTAGGCAGTGGTGGTTCTGATGATGCTGATGGTGTCCCATTAGGTCTTGGTAGTCCCACTGATGTTGTCCCATTAAACGATGGTACTTACACTGATTCTAATGGTGTCCTACCAGGCGGTAGTAGTAGTAGTGCTGATGATGCACAACAACATGGACCAAGAAGAAGGAGACATGAAGGAGATGTTGTTGATGATTCCAGACCAACTCCCCACAAATTGTGTACTGTAGCTTATTATGATGCAAGGACAACAGGTTGGTGGACCAGCAGCTGTATTCATCAACATTTCTAAATCAATTTTCTGAAATAAAATACAGTTACATAACAAGCCATCTGATTGGAGGAGACATATGATTCGGCCAATCGGATGGATTGTGATGTAATTTTAAAGGTAAGGTTGGAATAAGGTTGGTGAATACCACCCCAGAATTGATATTGTACAAGTGATGAATAGCTACTGTGGCTTACCTTTACCCGCTCCCAAACAAGACCTGCTGGTGACATCTTGAATACAGAAAGCTTGGAAATCACAGAGAAAGGAAGAAAATGCAGACATCTTGCATTATCTACCTGTAATCTCAATGTTTTCCATCATTGATTACAAAATGTCAAGAAATATAAGTTATAATAACTGCAATTCCTTTCAATTTGGAATAGCCATATTTTTTTGTTTGAAAATCTTTATTAAATGATATGGCATTTTCAATAATACAATTAGAATTGGATACAGGTATGAGTATCTACGGGTACACATATTTTGGACCTTACTCTTATTTACATGGGTGGATTAGTAAACAATCTGAAACACTGACATTTATTTATTTTCAGGTGCAGTGGGTGATTTAGATGGGGACGGGCTTCTAGACTATGTAAGTGTGCTGGCGCTCATGGTTCCACTCTTTGATGAAGGCTTCGGCTACCGCTCTCTAGATTATCAAACTGTTATACACAAAGTCAGTCTGGAAACTGGACTAAAGGATGGGAATCTCAAATCTGTTGAAGTTCATGCAAAGACTGAACGAAAGGATTCAGGAATTCCCACAAAGTTTGATGGAGATTCAAGAATTTTCAGACCCATGACAGAGCAAACTTGGACAGCTTTTATGGGCAAAACTGGGAGCAGTGTTTATAATCAAAAGTCTGGAGAATAATATTTGGATTTGGCACAAATGTGTTTTCAGAGATTAATGTTGAATTATCTAAACCCTTCCACAAATGACAAAACATCTAGATCATTCTGAGTTGAAAGCTTCTGGACACTACAAAACAAATGTTGAAAGATAGGATTTGTGTACAATATAGTCCAGATAATATTGATACATAAATGGAAATGCTGGTTGATAGCATATTTTCTTTTGCCTAAATGTTTTTCCAAGCCTTATCTTTCAGCATGTCAAAACCAGGTCTTGAATAGAATTCAGGGTTGAAACGTGTCATTGTCCCAAACTACAGAAATTTATGCTGGCTCAAATTCTAAGTTGTTGCAAAAAATCATTTTGTCGCTATTCAACAAAAACCTTGTAACTGCAGCTTGTTTTAAGCTGCAGTTATGAGGTTTTGTTGAAGAGCAGAGATATATTACAAAGAGCAGACAAAGTCTATGATATGGCACAAATAATATTGGAGTGAAAAAAGGGAAGATTTTGAGAATTTTCTCCTTCTATCTCAATAACTTCCAAAGGTGTATGTTAATACAATGATGTGTCCCAAGTTTTATACATAAGTTGTTTCAAGATAGGAGTACAGATTGAAAGGCTTATTATTTAAAGTGTTTACTGTTGTACCATTATAGTCCGTGGGCTGGCTACACCCTAGGTCCCCCCTACCGGGATTTTATGACACCTATATCATTGTAAAGCTTGATGAATTCCCTTTCAAATGCAACTTGTTGTTTGATATATAAGTGCTGGATAAGCATATGCGGAACGATTGATTATCTCCCCTTGAATTACAAAAAATACTTGTTTATAACTCACCTTATACACATTCATGGGATCCAAAACAAGCCAAATTTAAGCGCAAATGACCAAAATGCTTATAGATTTTATCAATTCATATCGTTAAATAGTAAAAGATAATTTTACACCAAAATTAGCACGAATTATGCCCCTTGAATATGTAAAACAAGAGAAAAATAGTATAGATATTGCCTTTGTTTATATTTACTTTGCATTTGGAAATCATTTCCACAGCGAATAATTGTTAGAATTTGTTTTAAAGTGTTTATGAGATGCCTTGTAATAAAAGTCAAAGTGTTGACTATCGACATTTTAGGATATATTCGACATTTCAAATGATTTTGCAATATGGCCGCCGCAAAATGACCACTTGACTAAATATCGAAATATCACTGCCCTATAATTTGTAATCATGTTCTGTATGTAAATGAGATCATTTCTTAGGAAAATTGAGTATATTAAATCTAAAAGTGTTGCCATGCTTATAATAGGCTTTTTAGTCATTTTTTTTAAATTTCAAAATGGCCGCCAAAATCTCAAATATGCAAAATGATGTAAATGTTTTTCATTTCTGCAAATCTCCTGCACTTAATATTGTATTTTCAAATGTATTTCAACTTCTTATTAAAACTACATGATTCAACAAGTAAAAAGATGACATAACCTTGAAAATATATATTTCCAAAACGGTCCTAATTACCGTATAAATGGTAATAAATCCCCAATCCCATAAATCAAGTACTGAGGAAAATTCAAATTGATTATTTTCTAGGAGAGATAAGCATTTTCCCTCTTTGACAGAAACCATGTACCCGATTCTTTGATAATGAGTCCACATTGGAGTACATCATTGGTATCTTTTTGCATGAGGGTTTTAAGTCTTACATGGACAAGGGACGCTTTGGATGATAGGTGTTATAGAGGGTATAAAGACATTAAGACTTATTTTGGTCATAAAGCGTTTAAGCTCTTTTTGTGGGGTGGATATGTTTAATACAAAACACCAATATTAACACTTTTGCCGCGCTAAAAATGGCTTCTTCACTGTTAATTTACATGACATATAATACAATACAATAATATGCATTTTATGTAATCTGCCTAAATGCTCAAATACGAGCATGGATCAATGAATAACTGACCAAACTTTTTATGTTTAGATCGACATCTTTTCTCTTGAAATACTTTCCACCCAGGCCTATGCGCTTTGACCAAACGATATGACCATAGCAGTTGAAAAAGAAGTTAAACTCAAATAAATCAACGTTAAAGGTGGTCAAGTGACATCAGTCCAGAAGTAAAGAAGTCCGAGAACTTTCCAAAGAACCACACCTAAACTGCATCAATAACTTCTTTCATGAGACTTGAAATTGCAACCTTTCGTGTCCTTTTTAGGAAAGAAGTCGATAGCAGCAAGGTCATGTGGATAGGAAGGGTGTGATCTAAATTGATACCCATTTTTCTCGACAGCATCCATTGTACTTTGGCAATTGTATACTAATGTAATTTTCAGTTGCAAGCAGCGGTCACATTTTGAGCGTTTGCCGCTACGTTTCTCACGTATGGTCTGCTTCAGATTGTCTAGCAACTTGGCATAGTATGCTTCGTTAGTTGTACCTTTCTAAGGGTAATATGTCCAACAAAATATTTTATTGCAACCCCCAATTGTCCCAAAACATTGAATACTGAACCTTGTTTGTAAAACATTGAATAATTTTCTTGGCCCTTGGGATTCCATACCAACGTACCTAGGACTCTGGGGCCTGTTTCATCAAAACATTTAAGTCGTATTTTTGACTTACCAATGTCTTAAAACTCGCTTAAAACAACAATCGCATAACCCAGCTTTTGATAGAATGGCGATACACTTTTCTTACCCTAAACTTGTCGTACGTCGTCAGTAAGTCAAAAATACGACTTTTAAAATGTTTTGATGAAACAGGCCCCTGGACCTTGTTTTCGTTCATGAGAATGTAACATGTACTCTTTGGAATTTTAGACCCAACAGTCTGTAAGTTTGTGCATCTTTTTGCGACCAAGCAATATCTTGAAAAAGATAATGCATGGACAATTTCTTACTTTAATTCGCTCAGCAAGTATATCAGATCTGTGTATTTATGACACATACCATCGACAGTGGTTGCAACTTTGCCTTCAGACCGAGCATCATCTTCTTAAGTTTCTCTGTCGCGTTATAACCCCCCCCCCCCCCCAACCACGATATTTTACTTGAGAATAAGATGGTACAGAAGACCAGTAAACTCATCATGCATGTTTTACCCTCGGTCCCTTTTCAATACAAGTGTCGAACCATAGCAGGCTCTCCTTTTTTTGTGAAAAGGCTTTCTAATAACCGTATATTTAGACAAGTTTGTGCACATATAATGACATATATAAATCGCGGATTCCTTGGTTGATTGGAAATTGCTTATATGTGTTATTCATAGCTAGCCCTGGTGTTTTATGGATCTTACCTCATCCTGAGGTTAGCTTGTTGTCTTCCACAAAAGTCAGAATTCCAAAAACTAATTTGTGGTGGAGATGTTTGAAATGAATTAAGAAATGCACAGGCATATCTAAAAACTGATAACAAAACGAAGGATTTCAAATCTTCGGCAAGCGACATATTACAACACTAGAAGTTGGAATATGATGTGTTTCCCTCTCACCATAATCAACAGAAATTGTGTTTGCTGTTTAAACTAAATCTTTCAAAACAACACTTTGTTACACGGATACGAGGATTCCCCACAAATCAAGTGTCTTCGAAGTACTGGTATCCAACCAATAAGGTACATATGTACAATTTATAACTGTTTATATTATCACATATAAGTATTCTGAATTATAAAGGTGTAAAACGATGTCACTCGAATGCAATTTGATAAAGAAATTAATAATTCAGTTGCTGTTATAGGCAATTTTAAATCATCAATTAATGCACATGACAGTGCAAATATGAAATTGACCAGTTTCAACTATCGCTTATTAGAATATATTTGGTAAACTGTGTTCCTGTAACATAGCATTCCAATCAATAGAAGTGGTTGGGAAGATTTTTCTACTGCACAGCATGTCTCCAATAGTATTGTTAAGTTTAAACTTGGAGCAAAATGTAAAAAGCATGCATTACAAGGCAAAAATGGTAAAAATCAAAGGTGACCATACATGTACTCCAATGGGAATTCATTATTAAAACGCTTTTTAGTACTTAACTTTTACAAAATAAAGTTTCTTGTGTAAAAGAAAACTGTATTTCACATAGAAAAAAATCAAAGAAAGCAGGTTAAAGTTTTCAGCATGTCATTTGCGCTAAATGGAATTTTTTTGCCATTTATACGGTAATTTTTCAGAGCATAATTTTAAATTGTTAAGATTCTCCCTTTTAATGGATAAATCATGAAATTTTAGTTTTCAAACACAACAAGTAAACAATTTAGGGAAAAAGATGCAAAAATGAAAGTCATTAACATTATTAGAGAATATTTGAGAATTTATTTGCCATTTAGAGAAAAGTATGCAAATAATTGTGAATGCGAATAAGCCCGTATTTGCTTGTTCTGTGTAGCTGATGAATGGTTTATGAACTTATTATTGATCTATTAGTGTTCTTATTCATTTGAAACATTAAGCATTATAAAAACGTATCGCGTCAGCATATTTATTCCATAGAAAAGCTGTGTTTTAGCTAATTAAACACATATTTCTACTTTCTCATTAATATTCATGAATATGCAAATTAGCTAAATAAAAATGATTTCAAGAAAAATGTCTATTTAAATTTTAAAACTAGTCTCATGTTTTATTACCAAAATAAGTATATATCTTAAATAAGTATTTTAAAATATTTTATTGCAATTAATTGATCCAAGTACTGAAACGTAGGAAAATGAGCAGTTGCCATGGTAACAGGCCTACCATTTTTTTTATCCAGCACTTTAAAATCAAACAAGAACCTGAATTCATTAATATGTTTCCTGCGCTTCAAGAAAATATAGGTCTTAAAAAATCCCACTTGGTGGGAAGGGTTTCTATTCACTAGTAAACTAATAAAGTCGTCTTTTTGCAAATTAAACACATATTTTCCACAATCTCATTAATATTCATGAATATGCAAATTAGCAAAATTTCTGAAAAGTCTGTTGGTTGTGAGAGAAATGTAATGACAACATTTTAAAACTAGCCTCAATGTTTTCTGACCAAAATAAGTAATTTTATTGCAATTAATTGATCCAAGCGCCGGAACGAATGAAAATGGGTGGTTACCATGGTAACAAGCCAACTACTTGCTTATCCAGCATTTTTAAATCAAATAACAAAGTGAATGTATTGAAATACATCATAAGCTTCAAGAAAATATAGATCTTCAAAATTCCTACCTGGTATTGAGGTTTAAATTCACTAGTAAAGTCTTGTATTTATCAAATTAAACACATTTTCTTACTTTCTCATTAATATTCATGAATATGCAAATTAGCAAATTTTCTAAAAAATATCTATATTGTGAGAGAAATATCTTGGTAATAATTTAAAACTATTTTGAAAGATTTATGACAAAAATAAGTAATTTTATTGCAATTAATTGACCCAAGCGCTGGATTGTAGAAAAATGGACAGTTGCCATGGTAACGAGCCCGCCATTTGCTTATCCAGCACTTTTAAATTGAACAACAACCTGAATTCATTACTATACATCATAAGCTTCAAGAAAATATAGGTCTTCAAAAATCCCACTAGGGGGGGAGGGTTTCGGTTATGGGCCCATGGACTATTAGTTCATATCCCTGCTCCACACTTTTTAAAGATGCCTCCAAACTCGTTTTTGCATCATTTGTTAGTAAATTGATTACTTAATTAAATCAAAATATGTGTATATAGCCTTTATTTGTAGGCTTTGTAGAAAAGGTTGACATTGAAGGTTGTATGAAGTGGTAGCCCATGATGGATAATTTGCATATTTTTTGGAAATCTAAGATTTCCTATTCAATCATGTATGTCTGTTTTGGCATCTTTACAGCCTTTTTGAGGACATGCAAGTACTGATGTTTCTTTTAAATTCTTTAACCCTTGCCAACAGCAAAATATTAGGATAGTACAGTTTGAAAACAGTTGCAGATGACAAACAATTGATGTTTTCAGAAGAAAATGTAAATGATCCGGGATCTGGAAAAAGGTCCTTTATAGCATTTGAGACAACCATGTTTCACAACCAGCCTATGCCTAACTACAATCTGAACAGGATCCATACTGCTGTATTACCGTAGCTACATGTCACAATGAAGCTATTTGAGACCAACATGGTTCATGATCAGACTGTGTGTATACGCAGGCTGATCTTGTACCATGTTAGGCTCAAAAGCCCTAAAGGACGTTTTTCCAGATCCTGGCTCATATGTAATTGCATAGAAAACATTTGAGGGAAATGGAGAAATTGCTGAATATTAGCAATATTTTGATTGCTTAATATAACTTACTCTTGAAATTCCAAAGTCTGATAATACATCCTTTTCTCTGAAAACGCTACTCCCATATATTCATCATTCTGCTAGCTTTAAGTCCTGATAAGCTGTATTTACTGTGTTACACCATCACTTCACTAACCTAAAGCTTTGTATTTTTATTGATTAGGCTTTAAGCTTTATGTTGTTCCATTTGTCATTGCTGATTATGCGGAAATACTGATTTTAGCTTGGTGGTAGGAACATCCCAGGAGAGAGTTTGTAATACTGTCAGCATTCCATTTGGTTAAATTTGTATGTGATAGATCTATGTATTTTTCAATTATCATACATGCTAGGTGCCAATTTTACTCACAATGAAGACATATTTAGAAAGTATACCGTCGTTGTAAATGCAAAACCTTGTATCTCGATTTTGGAAAATTTTAAAGGGGAGGGAAAAAAGTGTAATAACTTTTCCCAAAGTGAAATGTTTTATTTGAAATGGACATATTGTTCACAAATAATGTGTCATGAATACTGATCAGTAAAAATATCTCAAAACCTGCAAGAGTCGTCTTAACTGGACACAAAGTTTGTATCAAAACCTGCAAGAGTCGTCTTAACTTGACACACAAGTTTGTACTTTGAAAATCGCATGAAACGAGATACAAGGTTTTGCATTAACACCAACGATATACAGAAAAGAAGAAGCGTTGATAACCAGTTTTTCCTCTTGTTATCTCCGCTTTTTAGGTCACCTGACCGAAGGTCATGGTGACCTATTGCGACCGTGTTTTGTCTGTCGTCGTGCGTCGTGCGTCGTCCGTCGTCCGTCGTCCGTTAACTTTTAACATTTTCGACTTCTTCTTGAGAACCACTGGACGGATTACAACCAAATTTGGCAGGGAGCATCCCCATGGGAAGCCGCTTCAGATTTGTATGAATCATGGAGTTATCTCCCTTTGGGGCCCCATAAGGGGCCTAAAAGGGGTTAAATAGGGTACATCTTAAAAAATCTTCTTCTCATGAACCGGCTGTTGGATTGGATTCACATTTGGAATTTAGAGTCTTTAGGGCAAGGACAACAAAGTTTGTACAAGAGAAAAAAATTCGTCCAGAAATGGCCGTGCCGGGGATGGGGGATGTGAGGGGGGGTCGCGTTATTAGTTAACTTAACATTTTTGACTTCTTCTTGAGAACCATTGGACGGATTACAACCAAACTTGGCAGGGAGCATCCCCATGGGAAGCCGCTTCAGATTTGTACAAATCGTGGAGTTATCTCCCTTTGGGGCCCCATAAGGGGCCTAAAAGAGGTTAAATAGGGTACATCTTAAAAAATCTTCTTCTCATGAACCGGCTGTTGGATTGGATTCACATTTGGTATTTAGAGTCTTTAGGGTAAGGACAACAAAGTTTGTACAAGAGAAAAAAATCCGTCCAGAAATGGCCTTGCTGGGGATGGGGGATGTGAGGGGGGTCGCGTTATTAGTTAACTTAACATTTTCGACTTCTTATTAAGAACCATTGGACGGATTTCAACCAAACTTGGCAGGAAGCATCCTAAAATAGAAAGCCGCTTCAGATTTTGTACAAATCATGGAGTTATCTCCCTTTGAGGTCCCATAAAGGGCCAAAAAGGGGGTTAATAGGGTACATCTTAAAAAATCTTCTTCTCATGAACCGGCTGTTGCATTGAATACACATTTGGAAGTTAAAGTCTTTAGGGCAAGGACTACAAAGTTTGTACAAGAGAAAAAAATCTGTCAATAAATGGTCGTGCTGGGGATCGGGGATGGGAGGGGTTCGCATTATTACTAAACTTTGAACATTTTCTACATTTTTTTGAGACAGATTTCTACCAAACTTGGCAGGAAGCATCCCATTGGGAAGCCGCTTCAGATTTATACAAATCATGGAGTTATCTCCCTTTGAGGCCCCAAAAGGGGCCAAAAGGGGATAAATAGGGTACATATTAAGAAATGTTCTATTGTTGGATTGAATTCACATTTGGTATTTGAGTCTTTAAATAAGTTTGTACAAGAGAAAAAAAAAAACTGTCAAGAAATGGTGGTGCTGGGGGGTGCGCTATTAGTTAACTTTTAACATTTTCCTTAACTGTGTCTGCTCATTTGATTCAGGTGACCGATAAGGCCCTCTGGGCCTCTTGTTCATGATATACAAATTCTATATGTACAGAATGTTTTAGCTCCTTCCCAACCAAGACCTGGTTGTCATGTCTACTAATGAAAAGGGCTTGGGAAAACATTAAGGCAAAAGAAGAAAATGCTGTTGACCAGCATTTTCTTCTTTTGCCTAGACATTTTCCATGCTATATTGCTCACTAATCCAATCTTTATCAACATCCATCGTGGTCTGTAGCACCTTTCAAATTGGACACCCTAAAATTATGCCATTTGGGAAATGGTCAAAGTGCACTTATTTTGTCACCTGTAAATCGATTCATACCAGTGTATTTTTTTTTTGTCTTTTCGGAAAGATATATGATCCATTATCTGAAAAGCTTTAATTATGCCCCCTTTCGAAGAAAATGGGGGTATATTGTTTTGCAAGTGTCGGTCGGAAGGTCGGTCGGTCTGTCGGTCGGTCGGTCGGTCCGTATGTCGGTCGGTCTGTCCGTAGACCAAACCTTGTCCGGAGCATAACTCGAAAAGTATTAAAGGTAGAATCATGAAACTTCATAGGTGGATAGATCTCATTATGGAGAGGTGCAGTGCACAAGAACCGTAACTCTGCCGATCAAAATTTTTGAGTTATTGCCCTTTGTTGATTTTATAACTTGATTCTTGTCCGGAGCATAACTCAAAAAGTATGTAAGGTACAATCATGAAACTTTACAGGTGAATAGATCTCATTATGGAGAGGTGCAGTGCACAAGAACCATAACTCTGCTGATCAAATTTTTTGAGTTATTGCCCTTTGTTGATTTTCAAACTTGATTTTTGTCCGGAGCATAACTCAAAAAATATGTTAGGTAGAATCATGAAACTTTACAGGTGAATAGATCTCATTATGGAGAGGTGCAGTGCACAAGAACCGTAACTCTGCAGATCAAATTTTTTTAGTTATTGCCCTTTGTTGATTTTCAAACTTGATTATTGTCCGGAGCATAACTCAAAAAGTATGTAAGGTAGAATCATGAAACTTAATAGGTGGATAGATCTCATTATGGAGAGGTGCAGTGCACAAGAACCGTAACTCTGCCGATCAAATTTTTTGAGTTATTGCCCTTTGTTGATTTTCAAACTTGATTATTGTCCGGAGCATAACTCAAAAAGTATGTAAGGTAGAATCATGAAACTTAATAGGTGGATAGATCTCATTATGGAGAGGTGCAGTGCACAAGAACCGTAACTCTGCCGATCAAATTTTTTGAGTTATTGCCCTTTGTTGAGTTTATAACTTGATTCTTGTCCGGAGCACAACTCAAAAAATATGTAAGGTAGAATCATGAAACTGTACAGGTGAATAGATTTTATTATGGAGAGGTGCAGTGTACAAGAACCGTAACTCTGCCAATCAAATTCTTGGAGTTATTGCCCTTTGTTGATTTTTACACTTAATTCTTAACCTTGCCTATATCTCATGTCCTTTTACACATACAGCCTTTATATCTCACACATAGATACCTCCTATCAACATCGTTCAGATTTAACCATGACCTTGGACCTTGTGACCTTGACCTTGGAGTTTGACCTACTTTAAAAAAAATTAAACCCGGCAAATATCTCATGACCTTTTACAAATACAGCCTTGATATTTCACACATGGACACATCTTACCAAGACCTTTCATAGTTGACCATGACCTTGGACTCTGTGATTTTGACCTTGGAGTTTGACCTACTTTTGAAAAACTTTAATCTGGCCGATATATCATGTCCTTTTACACATACAGCCTTGATATTTGACACATGGAAACCTCCGACCAAGACCTATCACATACGACTATGACCTTGGACCATGTGGCCTTGAACCTTGGAGTTTGACCTACTTTTAAATAAATTAAACTGGGCCTATATCTTATGTGCTTTTACACATACAGCCTTGGTATTTCACACATGGACACATCTTACCAAGACCTTTCACATTTGACATGACCTTGGACCTTGTGACCTTGACCTTGGACTTTGACCTACTTTAAAAAACTTTAATCTAGCCGATATATCATGTCCTTTTACACATACAGCCTTGGTATTTCACACATGGACACCTACGACCAAGACCTTTCACATTTGACCATGACCTTGGACCTTGTGACCTTGACCTTGGTGTTTAACCTACTTTAATAATACATTAACCTGGCCTATATTTCATGTCATTTTACATATACAGCCTTGATATTTCACACATGGTCACTTCCAACCAAGATATTTCACTTTTTGACCATGACCTTGGACCTTGACCTTGGAGTTTGACCTACTTTTAAAAAAACTTAAACTAGGCCTATATCTCATGTCCTGTTACCTATACAGTCTCAATATTTTACACATGGACACCCCCTACCAAGACCTTTCACATTTCACCATGACCTTGGCCTGTATGACATTGACTTTTGATTTTTACATACTTTTAGAAATCTTTAACATAGCCTTTATCTTATGTCCTATTACACCTACAGCCTTGATATTTCACACATAGACACCTCCTACCAAGACCTTTCACATTTGACCATGACTTTGAATATTGCAACCTTGACCTTGGAGTTTGACCTACTTTTAAAAAGACTGAAACCAGGCATATATATCATGTCCTTTTACACCTACATCCTTGATATTTCACACATGGACACCTCCAACCAAGACCTTTCACATTTGACCATGACCTTGACATTTGGCCTACTTTTAAAAACTTTAACCTGGCCTATGTTTATACCCCCCACCTACGAAGTAGAGGGGGGTATATTGGTTTCACCATGTCTGTCTGTCTGTCCGTCCGTCCGTCCATCCGTCCGTCCGTCCGTCCATCCGTAGACTTTTTCGTTTCCGTGCTCTAAGTCAAGAACCGGTTGACCTAGGATCATGAAACTTTACACAGTTGTTGCCCATGACCCAAGGAGGTGCCCTATTGTTTTTGGGTCACCAAGGTCAAAGGTCAAGGTCACAATCGGACTTTATTTAAAATCCGTTTCCGTGCTCTAAGTCAATAACCGGTTGACCTAGGATCATGAAACTTTACACAGTTGTTGCCCATGACCCAAGGAGGTGCCCTATTGTTTTTGGGTCACCAAGGTCAAATGTCAAGGTCACAATCGGACTTTGTTTAAAATCCGTTTCTGTGCTCTAAGTCAAGAACCGGTTGACCTAGGATCATGAAACTTTACACAGTTGTTGCCCATGACCCAAGGAGGTGCCCTATTGTTTTTGGGTCACCAAGGTCAAAGGTCAAGGTCACAATCGGACTTTGTTTAAAATCCGTTTCCGTGCTCTAAGTCAAGAACTGGTTGACCTAGGATCATGAAACTTTACACAGTTGTTGCCCATGACCCAAGGAGGTGTCCTATTGTTTTTGGGTCACCAAGGTCAAAGGTCAAGGTCACAATCGGACTTTGTTTAAGATCTGTTTCCGTGCTCTAAGTCAAGAACCGGTTGACCTAGGATCATGAAACTTTACACAGTTGTTGCCCATGACCCAAGGAGGTGCCCTATTGTTTTGGGGTCACTAAGGTCAAAGGTCAAGGTCTCAATCGGACTTTGTTTAAAATCTGTTTACGTGCTCTAAGTCAAGAACCGGTTCTAGGATCATGAAACTTTACACAGTTGTTGCCAATGACCCAAGGAGGTGCCCTATTGTTTTTGGGTCACCAAGGTCAAAGGTCAAGGTCACAATCGGACTTTGTTTAAAATCCGTTTCCGTGCTGTAAGTCAAGAACAGGTTGACCTAGGATCATGAAACTTTACACAGATGTTGCCCATGACCCAAGGAGGTGCCCTATTGTTTTTGGGTCACCAAGGTCAAGGTCACAATCGGACTTTGTTTAAAATCCGTTTCCGTGCTCTTAAGTCAAGAATCGGTTGACCTAGGATCATGGAACTTTACACAGATGTTGCCCATGACCCAAGGAGGTACCCTATTGTTTTTGGGTCACCAAGGTCAAAAGGTCAAGGTCACAATTGGACTTTGTTTAAAATCCGATTCCGTGCTGTAAGTCAAGAACAGGTTGACCTAGGATCATGAAACTTCACACAGTTGTTGCCCATGACCCAAGGAGGTGCCCTATTGTTTTGGGGTCACCAAGGTCAAAAGGTCAAGGTCACAATTGGACATTGTTTAAAATCCGTTTCCGTGTTTTTAGTCAAGAACCGGTTGACCTACAGCACCTTTTCAGTGACAAGGCGCTAGTGGGGGGTATTTGTCCGCTTTGCGACAGTTCTAGTTCATTTTACTTTTAAATATACAGCTTTGATATTTCACACATAGACACCTCCTACCAAGACCTTTCATATGTGACCATGACCTTGGACCTTGTTAACTTGACCTTGGACTTTGACCTACATCAAATGTAGGCCCTTGAGGGGGCATATATGTTTTACAAACATCTCTTGTTTTTACATGATACCCACCATGGTTGAGCTTTATGTGGATGTTTGATTGAATGATCATTGTTAGAAGTGTGCCATTATTTTAGATCCATTATTTTGAAAGATATTTTTATGTTGTTTTTGTTTTATGCAGTTTTGTAATTATATTTTTGATGAATTTAATAAATCTTATATTTTCATAAACTGGTATTGGTTGTTCATTTCTGCACAGAAAGCGTGGATAAAAATATGTTATTTGACATCCGTAATAGCGACAGCTATGGAAAAAATGATAGAAAAAAAGAAAATGCTGATTTTCAATTACTGGTATTATAATCTGACCCATGTCGATTTTAGGCCTGCCTATCATTCAACAAACAAGACTACCAGTGCTTTCACGTCAATGAAGGAGAGAGTCTCTCATTTCCTTCAATATTTTCCGTGCTTTTATGCACACAAGTTTCATATATATATTTTGACACACATAATTATTGTCCTCTGCACCATCTTTCAAATTGGTACATGCCAAACCCAGATAGCTCAGTAGGTAACAAGTGGGTCTGACAATTCATGTGCTTGAATCCTGACTCGGCCAATATCCTTTCTGACAATTTACAAACATCATTTCGTCGTTGTAAATGCAAAACCTTGTATCTAGTTTTTGGAAAATTTTAAAGGGGAAAGAAAAAAGTGTAATAACTTTTCCCAAACTGAAATGTTTTAGTTGAAATTTGGACACATTGTTCATAAATGATTTGTCATTAATACCGATCAGTCAAAATATCTCAAAACCTGCAAAAATTGTTTTAACTGGGCACACAAGTTTGTACTTTGAAAATCGCAACAATGGACATACGAGGTTTTGCATTTACACCGACGATTTGTCTCTCATCCATGGATGTGAATCATCTATGTGAGGGAACAGCTGGAGACTCAGATTAACCCTTTCCAAACAAGACCAGGGTTTGACGTCTCAAGAAAACATTGAGGTAAAAGAAGAAAATGCTGATAATAAGCATTTTCTACTTTTGCCTCAATGTTTTCTGTGCTATATTTTTCACACAAAAAAGTTTTACCTTTAAAGGGACATAACATTCCAATTTCATTTAAAGCAAGCTGTGACATTAAGTCTGGGAAGCTAATGTCACAGCTCTAGTGTCGGTGTGCCGTCCCATCCGGTCCTGTCGCGCCGTGTCTTCACTTGAAAAAAAAACTTTAACCTGGTCTATATCTCGGGCACTATTTCAGATACAGCCTTGATATTTCACACATAGATACCTCCTGCCAAGACCTTTCAATTGGGACCATGACCTTTGACCTAATGACCTTGACCTTGGAGTTTGACCTACTTTTAAAAACCTGGCATATACATGTATCCCATGCTCTACTATAGAAAGAACCTTGATATTTCACATATGGATACCACATGCCTTGACCTTTAGACTTTGACCTAGTGACCTTGACCTTTGACTTTGGACTTCTTTTTTATGCTACAAGCTTTCGTATAGGCGAGCTACGTTGTCCGCGGTTAACTCTTGTTTAAAGTCAGTCTTGATGCAAAGATTTGCCTTTAGAATGCGTATAAATGCTATCAGTTGTTTGAAGTTATTGACAAAAGCAGATCAAAATTTCTCAAATCGAGTTGTGAATCAGTAGAACAGCCGGACAACATTTACAGCCCACTTGGTTTACATCTTCGCCTTCTTCCACATATCGTCGGTGTAAATGCAAAACATCGTATGTCGATTTTTGCAATTTTTGAAGTACAAGCTTGTATGTCCAGTTTAGACAATTCTTGAAGGTTTTGGGATATTTCTACTTGCCAGTATCAATGACACATTACATGTGAACAATATGTCAGAATTTCAATTGGAACCCTTCAGTTTCGGAAAAGTTATTAAATTGTTTCCTTCCCCTCTAATTTTTTTCAAAAAAATAGATAGGCCTACGAGGTTTTGAATTAATACCGACGATATATTATACATTTATTGCCATCGAATCTAAAATTCTTGGATTGTATGTGAAATTTAAAAGGGTTAAACATTTCCAAACGCTGGATCGCTTCTAAACCTTTAAATTTCCCTATGTAAGGATATGATAATTATTACCAAGGCAGACAAACATTGCTTACATAGATGTCGTCAGTGGTGAGAGATGGTAAAGGCATGCTCACATACACGATTTCGCGTCCACATCACGGCCGTTTCTCGCCCAAAGATGGTCAGCTCTACAGCATAATTGTTTATGCGGATTTGTATATGACCAGGCCTTAACCCATTACCAGATGACAGCATTTTAGACTGGTCAAAATTCAAAGATGATGCAGATGACAATTACAAGCAAATGAGATTGAAACAGTTTTGGTCTGTTGGGAAGGATAACATTGTGGTAAATGAAGAAATTGCAATTTCTTCATTTTTCACGATGTTTTCCGAAGTTTTTATCTTGGGGAGAGGGGGGGGGGGGGGAGAGTAAAAAAGTCCTTTTGTGGTAATTGGTTTAGAACAAGAAGTAAGTAGATCTTCGCAGGTCGGTGACCGTTGTCCGCAATCTAAGTCAAATTGCAGGTCCGTATGAGCAGGAGGGCTAGGGGGCTTACCCCCCCCCCCCCCCAAGTTGGCCCAAAATGCCGAATTCCCCTTATTTTACACTGAGAAGTTTGGGGGAAATCCAATGTAGCCCTCCCCCCCCCCCCCCATATTCAGACACAGGGGCTTCAGCCCACCCAATATTAAATTGCTTCCTATGGGCCTGAATCGTCGATGTCCAGAGTGTCCTCTTGGCCCTGCCTTACTAATTATTCACTTTGATTGATTGATCATGTATGGCGAGTAATTGCTACTAATTTCGAATTAACCCATTCCCTTATAATGACGCTCCACAAGATAATCGCTGCTTTCAATAAAAATGTATCTACGGCTTGTTAAAAGCTGTAAATACGTCGTTTTTGTTGAAAAGCGACGAATTGTGGTTGGAAATCATTGTGAGAAAAGAGAAATTGATTCACTTCCAACAATGTTACTTTTTTAAATCCGGAAAACCTCTAACAAGTAAAATTCTATTCACTTTGAATTGTGGTCTGCAATATTTTTGAGTTTCGACCACTCTAAAGGTGTCCCTTCTGGCAATGGGCTAATCTAGATAATTGATCGCTGCCGTCAATCAATTTAAGGTATACGACCCATCAATAGAATTATAAAGATACATAAGTAAATATATATATTTAAAATCAGTATGGTATCCCGCATCTAATTGCCAATTTTTATCAACTTTGATCGTTTCGTTAGTGAAATTTTGATGATTTTATATCTTGCATCAGGGTCATACAAAATCATGAAATGCCAAACACCCCAAGTGAGCTTTTAAACACGAAAACTGCATGATTAAAAGCAATAAACACACGTGTTTGCATATAATCAATAGCTTATATTATCCCCAACAATGGACTAACAAGTAAATAAATAATAACCAGCAACAAAATATTTTTTTTTTTTTTTTGCTTTTGTAATACATGGCTACCATACTTTCGGCAGGCTTTTCGGACGAATCTGAAACAATAGTCAATTTTAAACAACATTAATTCCAATGATATATCAAAATGCATTGCACAAAAGGAAGATCATAATTTTCCTATGTGTATATTCTTTCAAATAAAGTAAAAATTAAACAGTTTCGCCGTACACAAATTTAAAAAAATCACTTTGACTAATACACCCCCTTTTTTACCACCGCCCAATTTCTTAAGGAAAATGGCACTCTTTGTTCATAATACTTAAATAAATTGTTCCATACGAATTTTACAGGTTTTTTATTGTTTGTATTGGAATATTTATATAATAGTAAATGTTACTATTTAAAAAAAACATATATATAAACAAAAATGTTTATAAAACAAGAGTTGTCAGTGGACAGGATAGCTCAACGAAAAAGTGTTGGATTGTGAAATTTTATAGGATGAAAAGAATAAAAAGTCTACCCAAATAGAAATTTGAAAGGGTAATGAATCTTTACCCAGTCTTTATCCTTAATAAGGAATATATACATGTCTGACCACAAACATGTGTGCAAAGTTTCAATACTTTAACAATGGTAGAAATAAAAATGTTACAAGTACATAATATCTGCATGTAAATCGTTAGCCAACCATGTCTAGGTCTTGTTTGGGAAAGGGTTAGGTGAACAAGCAACTTTTGAATATCAGTTTTCTGATGTCATGTTTGAATCATGTTTGCTGCCTTATTAGTAGCTAAAGAGATGGAAAAGACGAGACAGAAACACAAAAATATATAACCAAATAGAAATTCAACAGAGAAAATGAATACAACTGCTTGTATCAGTATTTGCTTCTTTTCTCTCATTGATTTCTTTTTTCACGCAAACCTAGCGTAGAGAAAGCATCAGTTGGTCTTATCTTGTATCTAGTTGTTTGGGAAAGGGTTAAACAGAAAGAAATGGCAAAGGTCAAGCTTACCTTTTTCCAGAGAAAAAGCCCAAATATATTTAAACAAAGTGACCAGTTATGGAACGAAATATTTATGGTGCGAATCAACCTCCAAACAGTGACATATTACGTCAGAGGTACGTAATTCTGATTCAGGGGAGATCACTGGATGCGCTGTAGTTGTTGTTGTTGCAAAGGGAGGTCATTCTAAATGCCAAAATATTTTGATTTTTTCGTCTTTTGTTGTTTCATTTGACGTTTTTATAAATTCATCCGCTGGGATTCGTTGTAGAAACTGTTCGTACAAATTCAAATCTAATGTAGAAGTCTCTTTACAAAAATGTTTTAAAAAATCTCCGTAAATCCGATCATGCTCGATTATTTCCGTTGTTGCGGAAACAGCCGACATTACACGAATCATTTAGAGCTAATGATGGGTCGTATTCCAACCTCGATATCTCCGATACAGATATCTATTTTTTTTGTCTCAACGATTACAAGTTTTTGAAGACGTTTACCAATACTGTACAAACTGAATGGTCGTTTCTCTTTTTGAGTTCCTACAAGATAATGGCGTTCAAAAACATTTCGGAAAATGGAAGAAATTGATTGTGACAAGCAATTTCTTCATTTTACCCAATGTTTTATGTCCGTAGGCCTAATTGAACATCAAAAAAGTGAAACATACACTCAAAATTGTGATCTGCAAAATCTTTGATTTTGGACCAGTCTAAAGTTTTGTCATTTTCTAGTTTGACAAGGTCAAATTGATTTCGGTTTCATTAAACGTTATACATTATACATGTCATTTATTTGTTGGTTGAGCGATGGCAGTTCCTTGCATTGGTTTATCTAGATACATCTAAATACAAATCCCACTAGGATTGTAATTAATCGGCCTAGGCAATGCGTATTTAACATTTTTCCAAACGATGGTCCATTTTGAAAGTTACGCAAAAATGAGGATCGATGAAAATAAAAGACTTGGTTGCATTCTAGCACAAAAAATGTTAAGGTGAATGCAATCAAGAAAATGCTTAAATCAGTATTTCTCCATTTCTCTCATTGTTTTCTCAAGTATTGCCTTCGAACAGCGTTAAAATCAGGACTTGTTTTGGAAAGGATTAAACCAATTAAAGTGTATAGAATCGATATTAATTCCTTGTCTTAGAATTGTGGTTTAAGCTCAACTGGCCGAAGGTCAGTGGGGCGTTTGACCCCGTGTTCGTTGTGCTTCCAGCCCTAAATATCTCCAAAACTGCTTCACAGGAGTCTTACTTGCGTGGACCTGTATTTAATTCATACAAAGAATTAAATTCCCAGCACAATGCTGGTTGCTATGGCAACATAAATCAATTTCCAAACAAATTTCTCCAAAACATCTAATCGGATTTCATTGTGAAACAAGAATATCTTTCCGGTCCTTTGAGAAATTCTGTTCGGATGAACGCTGTGGGCGGGGCTTATTTTGCTAGATGAAACATAACTTGTAATTATATTTCATTAATTATTTGATAAATTTTCTTAGACGAAAAATTTCCGATATGGTAAGCGATTACTATTATGGTAAATGGAATTTCGTTTAACTCTTACCCAAAGTTAAAATAGAATACATATCGTCGCTTTTCTTCGAAAACCTCGAAAATGCAGCTTAAAACAAGCTGCAATTACGAGGTTTTTGAAGAAAAGCGACGCATATTGCAAGTCCAAAAGCCAGAAGAGCAATACATGGTTACCATGACCCTCTTGTTAATTGGGAAAAAAGTTCGTAGAATTAGGTGAACTTTCAAAAGAGCGGTGAAATTTTACGCATGCACATTAAATGTAAGTTATTTGTGATGCATGTAATAAAAACGATATTTTCGCAAACCGTGGTAAGTTTTCTCCTTTTATTTTTTAATATGTGGGAAAAAGAAATTGTGATACATTTAGAGTATCTCAATTATGCTTGCCTTTAAAATGAATTTAAACAAAGAAACGAATATATAGATCTGATATTTCCAAAATTGATTTGGTTTCCTGGATAGATTAACCCATTCCAAAACAACAAAGTTTAGGGCTATCCCAAACTCAAAGTTGTTGTACACAGTAATTTTAAGTGAATGTTTTTTTCGTCATTTTGGTCTCTCTCATATCAGTAGAAAACTTGAAAATTAAAGAAATTCCTTGTCACAAGCAATTTCTTCATTTCTCATGATGTTTTCCAAAGTCATTATCTTTTGGGGAGTCAAAAAGGGCCTATGTGTGCAAATGGGTTACCTTGCTACAGTTGCAGGATGTTGTTTTGTAATCATTCGAAATCTCTTCAAGCCGAAGAACATACAACTATCCAAGACAACAAGAACAGCTTCAGAAAAATGACGATGTCGCTGCACATCGTTATACTAGGACTATGTCTATCAGTTGTACCAGGGATGGCGTATAACACAGCCTCGATAAAAACTCACATCATAACAAACTGGCGATCGCGTCCTAGCTCTGCGTACGAAACACAAACGGGTGTACATTTAATGATCTACTGTATAGTAAAGTGTGTATCGAATCCAAACTGCACCGCCATTGACCATTTTGAGGACACATGCGACTATTTCACTGGTGACCAACTATTTGTTGAGGACAATACGGCGGCTGGCCATACTCTTGTACTTGTCCGAGATATATTTCGTAAGTAAATTTAGCCATTTCCTAGAGTACGACATTTCAGATTTGTCCAAACGGAAACGAACGCAGTCAAAGAAATTGTGTAACTGAAGAAGCTGAAGACATGTGATATTGCAGAGAAACGATTCTGATCTAAAAGCTGTCGCATATAAAACAAATTGACGTTGATAAAAATAATCATTCTGTACTCTATAGCAAGGAAAATATAGAGAGGAAAGGAGAAAGAGTTGGTTATCGACATTTCATTCTTTTATCTAACGTTCAACGTTAGAATGTCCATGCATCTGACACAGTTCATTGTATGTGATGTAGATATTTTAAAGCATATTTATGCGACCTTTAATGTAGACCCTTACATCCATCCAACTTCATTTCGTTTTTCATTCTGCGCACATTAAATAATCAGTATAATATATGACTGAACCAACTTTAAATCTTAATAACTTCTGAAAGACTGAACGAATTTATCTGGCATTTTGAGCAAGTAAAGACAATAATTTTACCGTGAAATAGTCGGAGGCTCCACTTGTTCTATAGAACCATAAGGTATGGTGGGCCATTATTGCCACTTTTTATTGAACGTCCCTCTCATTTATCTCCACTGGCTGTGAGGCCAGCGGACCATTTATACGACAGTTTGTCTATCGTGCATGCGTCCTTGCTTGCGTACAGTGATCGCGTATGTAACCCTTTTCTTTGGAAATCTTCTCAGAAACTACTAAATGTGCTACAATACCTTGCGCGACGTCAAAAAAAAATGTTGTTTTTCATGACTTAGTTATGAAATAAATACAGGAGTGATGTCAGTTGTCTCGTGAAGTCATCGTTAAATATAATATTGAATTTCGACCACTTGGTATTGAAAGCGTTAATTTATAACCAACGAGCAAGGATTAGTCAGAAATAGTTACACTTCGTCTTCGAAACGCTAGCGAAAACGCTGATCAATGTGCTCGTGTTTGTACTCAAACGAGAAGCATGTTCCAGCACCATGCACATAAAAATGCAATATTGAAACTTTTAAAAGGCAATTTTTCATTCATAAATGTCGTTCTTACAAATTTCTTGCTTTTATTCCAGTCATCAATGCTGCCAAGACCTTTTTCACACATTCATTAACATTTTCCGAGGCACAGCAAGCGTGTAGTTCTCTTGGGGGAAGACTAGCAACATACTCGGAATTGCAGACGCTGTTTGACAGAGGCTTCGGGCTTTGCACGTAGGTGTTTTCAATGTGGCAATGTTTTTGAGCCGGGATCTGGAAAAATGTCCCTGAAGGCATTTTAGAACAATATGGATCAAGATCAGCCTGTGCATACGCACAGTCTGATCCTGATCCACAATATTCTCCAATAGCTTGTTTATGACCAGTAGCAATAATACTTTAGTAGATTGGATCCATTTTAAGCTACAATTAATCATAGGCTTTTCTCGAAACTCAACTTTCCAAAATGTTTTAGGGACCCCATTTCTAGATCGTAGCTCATTTTGTTTTCTAGTCATCAAAAGTTCAAATAAAATCAAAGAACCGAAAGTACTGTTAGTTGGCAAAGTATGACGTATGTAGGCCTGCAAGTGATACAAAGGAAGACACGAAATAAATTAAAGTTGGGCGTACGTTAACGTATTTATTTAGAAATGGTTAGGGTAGTTTTATCACTTTACGCAGACGACATTGTGCTCTTTTCAGAGAGCAGAAACGGATTGCAATACAAGATAATATTTTTTCTTGAATAGATAAATATATGGAAAGTAACAATAAGCACATTGAAAACAAAAGTTGTAACAATTAACAAAGGCGTTAAATTATCACAAAATACAAAATTTCGATGTAATGGAAATGTTTTACTCGTAGAAATCGTTAAGGAGTTCTCTTTTCTGGGAATAACTTTTTCAACGAGAGATACATTTTGGATATACATTTTGAAACATTAGAAACTCAATCAATGAAAGCTACATTCACACTAAAACAATATCTGATAACAATTTCCTAATTTGGTTATATTATCGGTGTAATTGCAAAACCTCGTTATTCCAACTTTAATTAAGCTGATTGATTGATTGATTGATTGATTGATTGATTGATTGATTGATTGATTGATTGATTGATTGATTGATTGATTGATTGATTGATTGATTGATTGGTTGATTGATTGATTGATTGATTGATTGATTGATTGACTAATCCAAATCAATCCAAACCAATCCAAACTAATCCAAATCAATCCAAACCAAACCAAATATTTTACAAAATCTCTCGTATAAATCTTTATTTCAGTTGCAGTTTTATTGACACCGGCGAGTCAGTACTTATGATGCACGAGATAATTAGTGGTTGTGGTGGCGATATCGGCATTCTATTCTGTGGTTCGTCTTTGGCCGCCGCTTGGTGCTACATTTACCCGCTATAACACGATCCAACAGACATTAACCCATTACCAGACGACAAAGTCGTCATATACTCATCTTTGACCTGGAAGTTTTCTCAAACTTCACATATTAACAGCGTCAAAACCAGAGCTTGTTTTTGAAAAGAATAAACTACATAATTGAAAAGAATCGATTTTTCAATTCATGCCAATAAGAAGTATTGTAAATTATATTTTTTTCTAGAAACGAGCTGATTTTGGTAGATAAAAGTGAACTGATTAACTATATAACACTGCCTAACTCCCCTTTCGGGATTACTGGCACGCTCTTCTGATTAGTCAATGGATGTTCGGTATTTTTTCTAAGATAAATAATGTTAAACTTATTCTGCTGGCTTTGAAATTTCTTTCAAGCATAGTTTTGCCACAATAATTTAGTAAAAAGCAGACATTGTAGGCTAAGATCAAACTGTACGTCTGTACAGGCTGATCTTAGTTTATCCTGTCTGCAAAAGCTTTGGTCACAATACTTGGAATAGGACGTGGACGAGAAAGTTTCAAATAAACCAGAAACTGCATAAATTCAATAGAGGAATTATTTAAGTTATTTGTGGAATTGTTACTGCGCAAATTTTTCTCCCGATTTCGAAAATCGTGGTAAAATTAATGCACCTCGTACTTATCCGCAGTTGTTCGGGTTTGTAAATTGGGGTTATTTGGCGACATATTTGGCCTATTTGGTCATACTGACTTCGGCGATGAACAACGAATAACGGCGATGCACTACGAATTACTCCTGATTCTCGGCGATGAACTACGGCGACGGAATAAACTAGTGCCATAAGATTTACGCCTCATCCATGGATGAACGGAAAAAATGGCTCAAATTCGTAGAAAATCGGTGACAATGCGCTCTCCCGAAGCACTACGAATATTTTGGAAATCTGGCTCAGTGGGATCGGGGGGTTAATAAATCAGTTTTGTAAATACGTGCCATAATATCGTGACCGGACTTTAATCTACATTTTTGTATATGGCAATCATATACAGACGTCAAATAGAAACGCTCCAATGAAATATGTCGTTATTTTCCTTAGGCAAATTACAATGTTGTTGAAATGTATACTGTATATCATCATTTTGACCGACAATTACGGCAAATGAAAAAATATGCATTTCTATCCATTAACATGTCCATTTCCGGCGACTGGTCACGTTTCCTACGTGCGCTTCGTGTATGTACATCACGTGATGTTTGTCACGTTTTACACAGTAACATCTGTTAGTAGATAGGCAACCACGAATTCAAAGATTTTCTTATGAAACATCCGAATTGAAGGATTCCAAGACTAAATTCTAAAAAAAGGAGCTCGTAATATAGCCATTTTTGAATGCGACGAATGCACAAACAAGTCGCTAGACAGTTTAACATATTGTGTTTCTCGATTCGATGTCTTGATCGACGCGTTAGAATTCATCGAACGTTTATTGATCGGCCACGCTCAAGTAGATCTCACGTAACGCCTGTAAAGCAAGATAATTCTCCACGTTAACGTCATTTACGTTTCAGGTTTGTGACGTTTTGATCGACATTCTGTCGAATAGCCGGTAAATGTGGTGGCCAAATAAGTGTTTTTCTGGCAACTGTTGTTGTTGAAAGTAACGTTTAAAATAGACACACTGCTTGGAAAATAGAGCTCGTGGATTAGCCAATTTCGAATACGGGAAAATCAAGAACAAGGCGCCTGACGTTTTGACGTCTTGCACTGCACGATTATGCATCTTGGTCGACGAGTAAGAGTTACAGAAACATTTGCCAATCGGCCAGTCAGATAGACCTCATGTAACGCCTGTTATACAAGAAGTTGTCTTACGTTAACGTCATATGCGTTTCAGACTTGAGACGTTGAAATCGACGTCGGGTTTAAGTATTCACTAATTGTGGTCACAAAATAAGACGTTTTACGATATCTTTTGTCGTCGCAAGTAAAGTTTGAACCACGCGCTACTGCTTTTCAAATGGAAATTCTGATACCGCTCTGTTTAAATGTGTCGTTTTTTGTAAACTGTTACAATTTGATAATTTCTTTATCACCGTTTTGCAACAACAGATAATCAAATTTACAGATGGAAATCAGTATTTGTAATTTCAAATCAGATTTACTGAATAATCGGATATTTATTAGGGCTGAGGCGTTTCTATTTGACGTCAGTATATTTTTGCCGTAGTCGTATGAAAGTGATCTTACCTCCGAGACGTCCAGTGTTAATGCCTGGTCACATACACGATTCCACGTCCACATCACGGGACGTAGCACGTCAAAAAACGGTCAATTTTACAGCATATTTTAGAAGCGATGTGAACGTGACATGGACGCCCAGCTGTGTATGTGACCAAACCTTTAGACTCATCGCAGTTTCGTTTAGTTTAGATTAGAATACATATTTAACGTTGTTTTTTCGT
This sequence comes from Fragum sueziense, assembly GCA_963680895.1. NCBI lineage: Eukaryota > Metazoa > Mollusca > Bivalvia > Cardiida > Cardiidae > Fragum > Fragum sueziense. Next base: position 67,520 of record CAVMGG010000340.1, read on the forward strand.
TCAAATTCAGTGCGCTCAAGATTAATAGAAGTAGCCTATTATTGGAAAATGACACAACATGAAATGATCAAAATGAGCAATATGTCTCCTTTTCCTTTTATACTTCAATAGATCTAACTATATTCGTTTAAAAACAAAGTTTGTTTTACATTTGAGGTAGGGACCAAATTCACTCTAAGTTCGATTTATCCGATATATCTTTGGTGTTATTGCAAAAACCTCGTAACTCCAGCTTTAATTCAGCTGGAGTTACTAGGTTTTACAATAACACCGACGATATATTGCTGTATGGTCAGTATGCTGCGTTGAAATCGTTTGGAACCCGTTCAAAATCCCAAGAGAGAACAACGGAAGCTGCAGAAAATAAGACAATGCTCGCCTTTTTGTTCGGAATATGTCTTTCAACTGTAACAGTGCTAGCGTACAACACGAATTCGCTAAATACCCGCATCATAACAAACTGGCGGGCAAATCAGGGTCACGCATACGAAACTCATACGGGTGTACCGTTAATGATTAACTGCATAGTGAAATGTGCGTCCAATCCAAATTGCACCGCCATTGACCATTTTGATGACACATGTCTCTACTTCACTGGTCACGGGGTATAACCTGACGTTCGTAACTGCAGTTACGCACGTCCAATATGGCGGAGGGACAAAAAGGTGAGTTTTACAAGCATCGATTTCAGGCACTATGTCAATGCATTTGATATATTTTTTGACGAACTTGATCAAAAATAACCCTGTTAACAATGTCGCACTCTCTTTATTCTGACATATTTATTTAGTAGGCCAATATCAGAGCTCGAAAAAATCGTATGAAGTGCGTAACTGTAGTAAATGAAGTTAGTAACTGTGTCATTGCATTTCTAAAATGACGTGCGTAACTTATTATAAATTCTATACATACAACTCTAGGTCTCGTGCTTTCCGTCATCCATATTGAAAAGGGGGAAAAGTTTTCGTTTTTGTTATCATTAGTCTTCCAGTCCATTATCGGTAATCTTGAGTAAAGGGTGTAATTATTCGGAAAACATTTTGTTTATCTTAAATATACGGAAGTTTTGCTAAAATGTCTTATCTTTGGTGTAAAGATACGTTGGTTACGAAATTATTCACAGTCTTACAGTTTATGACCTTTCCAGGCGATTGTGATATTCTGAGCTAATAATGTCCGCTATTTGGGTCTGCACTGTGTCGATCACTACAGATTCACTGTCCCCTATAAACCTGAAAAAGGGTGTTTTAGTTTACCAAAAGCTACGTAAGCTATCGGTGATAAAGGAATTCTTTGTCTCCAGCGGTTATCTCCCTTTATGCTTCGATCCTGGGAAAGTTCTTTCCCTTTATAAAACTGCCACCATTATGAAATATTATGAAAAATGTCAACAAAGCCTGAGCATTATCGATAAACTCATTTTGAGTTATGATAAGAGAAAAAGCGAAAAAAAGACATGGAAGACAAAACATTGTGTGAAAAGGAAAATTACTAGGTGCATCAAAATTGTTTGTCCTGCTTATCTCGAATCTGATCAGAGAAAACTCGGATTATCTTTTCGGGTGCCCCTTTCGGGTAGGCAAATATATTGTTTCGTGTATATTCTTAATGATTGTTCATTAAATCTTTTAAAGGCTGCTGAATGACATATTATTGTTTCTATGTAAGCGAAAAGTTGTCTAATAAAAGGAAAACTCTTCGTACCCAAACCATTTCGTACCATAGTTAACTTTCGTTGTATGGTTTGGCCATTTCGTATCATATTTTGTACCATATGATTATGTACAATCTTATTATTTATTCAGTACCTGATTGAATATTGAGCAGAGTTTTCCCTTGACTTTTGCTAGAGGGTGTCAATTATGCCCCCATTGTCTTCAAATTACGGGCCCGGGGGGGGGGGGGGGGGGGGGGGGTCATGTCACATTGTTTCTTCATGTCCCTGCTGATAATTTTTAGAGGGTCATTTGAGTTAAAACTGCGCCAAAACCCACAAATTTGTGCACGAGATATAAGTGTTTTTGGTACTCATTAGAATGGTCTCGTTGACGTGATACAAATGAGTACCCACAACATAGGGTTTGAATTAAGGATAAAGAAGTTAGAATGTCTTCACCCCCTCATACTTGTTGCTCTGGTTAATCTATAGAGTCAATCAACTTTTGTCAAATGTCAGAAATTATATTAGCTGAGCCGGGGCTTGAACCTGTGTCCCCTGGGTTGTAACATGTTAGACGCCAATATTACAGACTGAGTTAATCAGTCCAATTTGAAAGCTTTAATAGCACTACAGATTATCATCATTACATATTGGATTTTGATACAATTAGGATTTGTGTGTACAATACTGCACAGAAAATAATATAGGAAAAAGAGTAAAATGTTTATCAGTATTTTGTTCTTTTGCCTTAATATTTTTCCAAAACATTTCTAAATAGGATGTGCTGAGCCCGGATAGCTCAGGCAGTATCGTCGGAGTCTGTGTCAATCCAGGGGTCAAGATTTCAAACCCCTGCTCCGAATGATTATCCATTCTGTCATTTGACAGTCACTAAAGTCATTTGTCTCACACCAATGGGTTGGAATCTTCTATGTCAGAGAGCAGCTGAAGGCTCAGTTTGTAAATTGTGATAGTACCGGTATGAGAAATACCTGGTATCCATGGTTAGGTGCTCCAGCCACCACAATATGGTCATAGCACTTGAAACGGCGATAAACCCAAATAAATCAAATCTAAATGGGACATCAAAATAAGGCCTTGTTTGGGATTGGGCGATAAAGCATAAAATTTGGTTTTGATCAGCAAGTAAATAAAACGACCCAATTATTCAGTTTATTGTTGATTGTTTGTTTGTGTTATTGTTTGTCACAACGTTTCATAAATTAAGTTTTGGAAAATATTTAAAAGAAGAAAATGCTGCTGCAGTTCAGCTTATCTGCATATTCTCCATTTTCCTCAATACTTAAGTCTTTCCAACATGTCAAAGAGAATTCTCATCCTTAAAGTGTGATATTACTTTCTAATCTGCAACTATATGAAAAAATCAAATTGGAACCATCTAGATTTCTTGGCTTTGCTTGGGAAAATATAGCAAAAGAAGCAAGATACATGTATTACCGCTTTTCAACGAAAACCTCGTAACTGCAGCTTAAAACAATTTGCAATTATGAGGTTTTCGTTGAGTAGCGACAATATGTAAATATGGATTGAACTTAAGTTTTTAATGAATTTCTTTTCAGAAATGAAAACATCATTGAAATGTGGCTTCTGTTAATACTGTCCAGAGGTAAATATGACAGTGTATTGTTTTTGAGCTTTTGAGGAAAAAAGCTACTTACAGTAAATTGTTGCTAAATCAAATTTTAAAGTGACATAGGAGCACAATCATGTTTACCACTATATAGATCAGGGTTGAATTTCAACTAGCATACTGTCAATTTGCTAGTCAAAAATGAAAATTACAATTGTTTTTTTCTGCAACAATTTTTTTTGCAACAAGATTTTTTTGCAAGTGAAATGAATCAAGAGAAAAAAAGATTTCATTGCAAATGCACATTTCTTTTTGGCGTAATGGTGATATTATGATTTTTCATCATGTTTGACAGTTTTCTTGCGTGTTAGTTTATCTTTGTGCTAAATAAGTGGTTTCAAAAGCCACTTGCAAAATTTTGGTAGATCTAGTCAAATTTTTAGGGAAATTAAATTCTAGCCTTGACTTGTAGCCAATTTATGTTTTCTGCTTCTTGTATCACCTGCACCAATCAAGTTTATAACATTTACACATTGAAAAGGGCATTCATGGCTTTAATTGAACTTTCAATATTTTTCTTCATGAAATACGCATTTCAATTTTGAAATATTGAGCGATAATGTCATTTTTATGTCCCTGTATTGAAATTGTCACTTGTGTCTATATGTTTGTTCATCAATCTGTCTGTCAATCAGTCTGTCCATCCGAAAACATGGGCCATTTCAGGGGCATTTTTGTTTCACAAACACATCTTGTTTGATCTAGTCTTGCTTGTATATGCACATTATGACTTTTGAGAAAAGGTGATTTGGTGGGAGCCAAAATCTCTCTCTCAATGCAAAGTCGATTATTTTGAGCTTCAACTGTGATTGGGCCGAGACCCGACAGCTCAGTTGGTAACATCGGGTCTGTCAATCCAGGGGTTGCAAATTCAAACCCCGGCTGGGCCAGTATCCATTCTGACATGTGACAAAAGTCATTTGTCTCTCCTTAATGGATGTGAATCATCTATGTGAGACAGCAGCCGAAGGCTTGGTTTGGATATTGCGGTGGTACTGCAGAGAGAAATACTAGAAACCCATGGTTAGGTGCTCCAGCTGTTGCAATATGACCATAGCAGTTGAAAACAATGTAAAACCCCATTAAAACAAATCAACTATGATTGGGGTTTATTTGTTGCAAGGCATATGACTGTCATTTCAACATAATTGTACCTTTCTATATGTTGCACAAGTTAAAGGTTTTGAAAAGCGTTGAGAAAAAAGAAAAGAAATGGTTGTTAAAAACAATTTCTTCATTATTCACAATATTTTCTACCCAGAAAGACCACCTTAAACTGTTTTCTTCACCATCTTTGTATTTGGACCAGTCTAAAATTTTGATGCCTGATGAATGATTGATTAATTTATGCATGCTTACAGCAGCTGAAAAATACAGATTTTGAAATACACCTCCTTTGTAATGACACATTTCTATAATTTTGTCAATTTAGAATGGTATTATAGTACTTGAATGCTAAACCGTTTTTAACTGAATTATGTGTTTTTATCTCTTTGCAGGTGACCAGTTTATTGCAGTGAAAAATATCAAAACAGTGAAGTCCTAAAGAACAAAGGAACATTGAGAGTTTCCCAAGTGTGGTCTATTGATACAAGATTGACTATACATTGTACTTTGAAATAAATTACCTGAATATGAATGTGTTGTTTTGTTATTCAGAGCAACAGATAAGATGGTTTATGGGTTTTCATATGCAATATTTCATAATTTGTTCATCAGAAACCCATGCTGCTGGTATTCAATAGAATCATCTCTTTGAGGCGGTTCAAATTAGTAACCACAACATTTGGTTTGGATTTGAAATTATAACAAATTAAAAATGGTTTCACCCCTCTTTTCTGTTGCTCTGGTTATTTAAATTCCTATACTTTCCCAAACATGAGCTGATTTTGACAACCTGGGTAGAAAATAGTTTTTTGAAACATTGGGAGAAAAGAAGAAAGTGCTTGTGATCAGCAAGTTCTCCTTTACTATCATTTTTTCAATATTTTGTGAAACATTGAAGTTTACATTTGTTTATGTCAATATTTCTTGTTGCTGTAACTCCTTTCAAATTTGGATGAACTTAAGGTAGTCCACCCCTAATGCAATTTGCACGTCATCAGAATTATGCGGGTGACGTTGCAAACATTTGGCAATGGAACTTTTCACGGCCGAATGTTTACGACTGAGTCCGAATGGCTTCAGATACGTATCGACGTCGCTTGAAATTATCCGATATTTTCTGAATCTCAAAATGGCCACATGGGTACCACTTTAACGTTTGACTTTTTGGAAAGGGTTACATGTAATGTTTTCTCAAAACATCCCTTTCCCTAACAGCAAATTTTCAAAATTTCCATTTCAAAAGCTGCTGCAGACGACAAATGGACCTTGTTTAAGATAGAATTTGTATATAATATAGCGCAGAAAATATTCAGGCAAAAGGAGAAACTGCTGGTTATCAGCAGTTTCTTTTGTCTCAATGTTTTCCCAAGCTGATTCTGTTAGGGACGTCAAAACCAGGTCTTGTTTGGGATAAGGCCCACTTTTCATGCACTTAAGTGTTTTGGAAAACATTAAGAGAAAAGAAGAATAGATCTATGTTGACCCTCTGGATTTACACCTCCAGAAACCCAAATCGCTCACTTTATTCAGAGCTACAGACAAGATTGGCAATGGATTTTCAATTTGCAATATTTCATAAGCTGCTCATCAAAATCCATGTTGTGGGTTGGCTACTCATTGGAAGAATCTCATGGGGACATTCAAATGAGTACCTACAACACATGGTTTGGATTTGAAACATCAATTTTAGGATGGTTTCAACCCTTTCACCTGTTAGTCTGGTTATTTATTGAAAAGAATGTTCCATTTTTCTAACAGATGCATTCTTTTGTACAAGACCTGCGTGAGACAATTTTAGAGTGGTCATATTCGAAAAGCTGCTGCAGATGACAAATTGGACGATGATCAAGCTTGGATTTGTGTACAATATAGCTGAGAAAATATTGAGACAAAAGGAGAAACTGTTGGTTATCAGCAATTTCTTCTTTTGTCTCAATGTTTTCCCAAACCTTTTGTATTCGGGACGTCAAAACTAGTTCTTGTTTGGGAAAGGGTTAACATATTTGCTTGTGGTCATATATTGGTATCAAATACTCCATCCGATTTGTCCACTTCCAAAACCACTAATCTGCTAGAACCCTTCCGTCGATACGCTTTTATACAGTTACGAACGTCATATTCACCCAGTTACCAACTTCTAGTCCTATTTTCAAGTAACAGTTACGCACGTCATCGTGATTTTTGAAAGCTGTATTACAGCTTTTATACTGACCTAAACAATTAATGTTCGATTCAAACTCCTTTTGATATAAACAAACATCGTATTAGTGAAGAAATCCGAACGAATAACACATCCAGTTATACAAATAAAGCTTGAGAAATATTCCTCTAATTTTGAAGTCGCCATATTGGACGTGCGTAACTGCAGTTACGAACGTCAGGTTATACCCCGTGACTGGTGACCAGTTAGAGGTTAAAGACGGTACGGAGGCTGGGCATACTCTTGTTTATGTACGAGATATGTTTGGTAAGTGGCATTAATAATGCTTTATCTTAACCCTTTCCCGAAAAACAGTTTGCGTAATCAGACATCTGCTTGAAAGAGAAATTAAAATGATATTAATTTCGGGTTTATTTTGCGCATATCAGAACGTATTTACACAATAACTAATCTGATTGGCCCAATTTAATATTTCGTTCAAGCAGATGTCTGATTACGCAAACTGTATGGTATGTGATGAGGACAAAAATTAAGAATGAAAATTAATAAAGGGCAATAATGAATAAATAAATATATAAATTTATTGATAGGGAAAATATTATACGCAAAGTTAGTTTTTGTGCACTGCATTTCTCCATAATGAGATCTTTCCGTCTTTGAAGATTCCAGATTCTATCATACATAGGCTTACTGTTGGAGTTATACTCCTGACAAAAACGAAGAATGAAAATCAACAAAGGGCAATAACTCCAAAAATATGGTCGGCAGTGTACCGGTGTATCAGTTTATCTTGGCCCCTGGGCAGCTTGGCCCCCGGGGGCTAAGCTACCCGCGGGCAGCTTGGCCCCCGGGGGCCAAGCTACCCCGGGGTATCTTAGCCCCCACCCTGGGTAGCTTGGCCCCCACCTAAAATCTTTTTCCAGAGTCCCCTAAAATACAAAACAATGTCTGTAAATGTTACGCCTACTGTTAAATGAAAAGAAAAAACAAAGTTTAATGTGTTTTGGTCAAATTAATTTTTCGCCTTTTTTGGCGCAGAATAGGGGCGGGGGCCAAGCTACCCAGGCCTGGGTAGCTTGGCCCCCGCCTAAAATCTTTTTCCAGAGTCCCCCAAAATACAAAACAATGACTGTAAATGTTACGCCTACTGTTAAATGAAAAGAAAAAACAAAGTTTAATGTGTTTTGGTCAAATTAATTTTTCGCCTTTTTTGGCATAGAATAGGGGCGGGGGCCAAGCTACCCAGGCCTGGGTAGCTTGGCCCCCACCTAAAATCTTTTTCCAGAGTCCCCCAAAATACAAAACAATGTCTGTAAATGTTACGCCTACTGTTAAATGAAAAGAAAAACCAAAGTTTAATGTGTTTTGGTCAAATTAATTTTTCGCCTTTTTTGGCATAGAATAGGGGCGGGGGCCAAGCTACCCAGGCCTGGGTAGCTTGGCCCCCACCTAAAATATTTTTCCAGAGTCCCCCAAAATACAAAACAATGTCTGTAAATGTTACGCCTACTGTTAAATGAAAAGAAAAACCAAAGTTTAATGTGTTTTGGTCAAATTAATTTTTCGCCTTTTTTGGCACAGAATAGGGGCGGGGGCCAAGCTACCCAGGCCTGGGTAGCTTGGCCCCCGCCTAAAATCTTTTTCCAGAGTCCCCCAAAATACAAAACAATGACTGTAAATGTTACGCCTACTGTTAAATGAAAAGAAAAACCAAAGTTTAATGTGTTTTGGTCAAATTAATTTTTCGCCTTTTTTGGCATAGAATAGGGGCGGGGGCCAAGCTACCCAGGCCTGGGTAGCTTGGCCCCCACCTAAAATCTTTTTCCAGAGTCCCCCAAAATATAAAACAATGTCTGTAAATGTTACGCCTACTGTTAAATGAAAAGAAAAACCAAAGTTTAATGTGTTTTGGTCAAATTATTTTTTCGCCTTTTTTGGCGCAGAATAGGGGCGGGGGCCAAGCTACCCAGGCCTGGGTAGCTTGGCCCCCGCCTAAAATCTTTTTCCAGAGTCCCTCAAATTAAGAAACAATTTCTGTAAATGTTACGCCTACTGTTAAATGAAAAGAAAAAACAAAGTTTAATGTGTTTTGGTCAAATTAATTTTTCGCCTTTTTTGGCATAGAATAGGGGCGGGGGCCAAGCTACCCAGGCCTGGGTAGCTTGGCCCCCACCTAAAATATTTTTCCAGAGTCCCCCAAAATACAAAACAATGTCTGTAAATGTTACGCCTACTGTTAAATGAAAAGAAAAACCAAAGTTTAATGTGTTTTGGTCAAATTAATTTTTCCCCTTTTTTGGCACAGAATAGGGGCGGGGGCCAAGCTACCCAGGCCTGGGTAGCTTGGCCCCCGCCTAAAATCTTTTTCCAGAGTCCCCCAAAATACAAAACAATGACTGTAAATGTTACGCCTACTGTTATATGAAAGGAAAAACCAAAGTTTAATGTGTTTTGGTCAAATTAATTTTTCGCCTTTTTTTGGCATAGAATAGGGGCGGGGGCCAAGCTACCCAGGCCTGGGTAGCTTGGCCCCCACCTAAAATCTTTTTCCAGAGTCCCCCAAAATATAAAACAATGTCTGTAAATGTTACGCCTACTGTTAAATGAAAAGAAAAACCAAAGTTTAATGTGTTTTGGTCAAATTATTTTTTCGCCTTTTTTGGCGCAGAATAGGGGCGGGGGCCAAGCTACCCAGGCCTGGGTAGCTTGGCCCCCGCCTAAAATCTTTTTCCAGAGTCCCTCAAATTAAAAAACAATTTCTGTAAATGTTACGCCTATTGTTAAATGAAAAGAAAAAACAAAGTTTAATGTGTTTTGGTCAAATTAATTTTTCGCCTTTTTTGGCATAGAATAGGGGCGGGGGCCAAGCTTCCTAGGCCTGGGTAGCTTGGCCCCCACCTAAAATCTTTTTCCAGAGTCCCCCAAAATACAAAACAATGTCTGTAAATGTTACGCCTACTTTTAAATGAAAAGAAAAACCAAAGTTTAATGTGTTTTGGTCAAATTAATTTTTCGCCTTTTTTGGCGCAGAATAGGGGCGGGGGCCAAGCTACCCAGGCCTGGGTAGCTTGGCCCCCGCCTAAAATCTTTTTCCAGAGTCCCCCAAAATACAAAACAATGACTGTAAATGTTACGCCTACTGTTAAATGAAAAGAAAAACCAAAGTTTAATGTGTTTTGGTCAAATTAATTTTTCGCCTTTTTTGGCATAGAATAGGGGCGGGGGCCAAGCTACCCAGGCCTGGGTAGCTTGGCCCCCACCTAAAATCTTTTTCCAGAGTCCCCCAAAATACAAAACAATGTCTGTAAATGTTACGCCTACTGTTAAATGAAAAGAAAAACCAAAGTTTAATGTGTTTTGGTCAAATTAATTTTTCGCCTTTTTTGGCATAGAATAGGGGCGGGGGCCAAGCTACCCAGGCCTGGGTAGCTTGGCCCCCACCTAAAATATTTTTCCAGAGTCCCCCAAAATACAAAACAATGTCTGTAAATGTTACGCCTACTGTTAAATGAAAAGAAAAACCAAAGTTTAATGTGTTTTGGTCAAATTAATTTTTCGCCTTTTTTGGCGCAGAATAGGGGCGGGGGCCAAGCTACCCAGGCCTGGGTAGCTTGGCCCCCGCCTAAAATCTTTTTCCAGAGTCCCCCAAAATACAAAACAATGACTGTAAATGTTACGCCTACTGTTAAATGAAAAGAAAAACCAAAGTTTAATGTGTTTTGGTCAAATTAATTTTTCGCCTTTTTTGGCATGGAATAGGGGCGGGGGCCAAGCCACCCAGGCCTGGGTAGCTTGGCCCCCCACCTAAAATCTTTTTCCAGAGTCCCCCAAAATACAAAACAATGTCTGTAAATGTTACGCCTACTGTTAAATGAAAAGAAAAACCAAAGTTTAATGTGTTTTGGTCAAATTAATTTTTCGCCTTTTTTGGCATAGAATAGGGGCGGGGGCCAAGCTACCCAGGCCTGGGTAGCTTGGCCCCCACCTAAAATATTTTTCCAGAGTCCCCCAAAATACAAAACAATGTCTGTAAATGTTACGCCTACTGTTAAATGAAAAGAAAAACCAAAGTTTAATGTGTTTTGGTCAAATTAATTTTTCCCCTTTTTTGGCACAGAATAGGGGCGGGGGCCAAGCTACCCAGGCCTGGGTAGCTTGGCCCCCGCCTAAAATCTTTTTCCAGAGTCCCCCAAAATACAAAACAATGACTGTAAATGTTACGCCTACTGTTATATGAAAGGAAAAACCAAAGTTTAATGTGTTTTGGTCAAATTAATTTTTCGCCTTTTTTGGCATAGAATAGGGGCGGGGGCCAAGCTACCCAGGCCTGGGTAGCTTGGCCCCCACCTAAAATCTTTTTCCAGAGTCCCCCAAAATATAAAACAATGTCTGTAAATGTTACGCCTACTGTTAAATGAAAAGAAAAACCAAAGTTTAATGTGTTTTGGTCAAATTATTTTTTCGCCTTTTTTGGCGCAGAATAGGGGCGGGGGCCAAGCTACCCAGGCCTGGGTAGCTTGGCCCCCGCCTAAAATCTTTTTCCAGAGTCCCCCAAAATACAAAACAATGACTGTAAATGTTACGCCTACTGTTAAATGAAAAGAAAAAACAAAGTTTAATGTGTTTTGGTCAAATTAATTTTTCGCCTTTTTTGGCGCAGAATAGGGGCGGGGGCCAAGCTACCCAGGCCTGGGTAGCTTGGCCCCCGCCTAAAATCTTTTTCCAGAGTCCCCCAAAATACAAAACAATGACTGTAAATGTTACGCCTACTGTTAAATGAAAAGAAAAAACAAAGTTTAATGTGTTTTGGTCAAATTAATTTTTCGCCTTTTTTGGCATAGAATAGGGGCGGGGGCCAAGCTACCCAGGCCTGGGTAGCTTGGCCCCCACCTAAAATCTTTTTCCAGAGTCCCCCAAAATACAAAACAATGTCTGTAAATGTTACGCCTACTGTTAAATGAAAAGAAAAACCAAAGTTTAATGTGTTTTGGTCAAATTAATTTTTCGCCTTTTTTGGCATAGAATAGGGGCGGGGGCCAAGCTACCCAGGCCTGGGTAGCTTGGCCCCCACCTAAAATATTTTTCCAGAGTCCCCCAAAATACAAAACAATGTCTGTAAATGTTACGCCTACTGTTAAATGAAAAGAAAAACCAAAGTTTAATGTGTTTTGGTCAAATTAATTTTTCGCCTTTTTTGGCACAGAATAGGGGCGGGGGCCAAGCTACCCAGGCCTGGGTAGCTTGGCCCCCGCCTAAAATCTTTTTCCAGAGTCCCCCAAAATACAAAACAATGACTGTAAATGTTACGCCTACTGTTAAATGAAAAGAAAAACCAAAGTTTAATGTGTTTTGGTCAAATTAATTTTTCGCCTTTTTTGGCATAGAATAGGGGCGGGGGCCAAGCTACCCAGGCCTGGGTAGCTTGGCCCCCACCTAAAATCTTTTTCCAGAGTCCCCCAAAATATAAAACAATGTCTGTAAAGGTTACGCCTACTGTTAAATGAAAAGAAAAACCAAAGTTTAATGTGTTTTGGTCAAATTATTTTTTCGCCTTTTTTGGCGCAGAATAGGGGCGGGGGCCAAGCTACCCAGGCCTGGGTAGCTTGGCCCCCGCCTAAAGTCTTTTTCCAGAGTCCCTCAAATTAAAAAACAATTTCTGTAAATGTTACGCCTACTGTTAAATGAAAAGAAAAAAAACAAAGTTTAATGTGTTTTGGTCAAATTAATTTTTCGCATTTTTTTGGCATAGAATAGGGGCGGGGGCCAAGCTTCCTAGGCCTGGGTAGCTTGGCCCCCACCTAAAATCTTTTTCCAGAGTCCCCCAAAATACAAAACAATGTCTGTAAATGTTACGCCTACTGTTAAATGAAAAGAAAACCCAAAGTTTAATGTGTTTTGGTCAAATTAATTTTTCGCCTTTTTTGGCGCAGAATAGGGGCGGGGGCCAAGCTACCCAGGCCTGGGTAGCTTGGCCCCCGCCTAAAATCTTTTTCCAGAGTCCCCCAAAATACAAAACAATGACTGTAAATGTTACGCCTACTGTTAAATGAAAAGAAAAAACAAAGTTTAATGTGTTTGGTCAAATTAATTTTTCGCCTTTTTTGGCATAGAATAGGGGCGGGGGCCAAGCTACCCAGGCCTGGGTAGCTTGGCCCCCACCTAAAATCCTTTTCCAGAGTCCCCCAAAATACAAAACAATGTCTGTAAATGTTACGCCTACTGTTAAATGAAAAGAAAAACCAAAGTTTAATGTGTTTTGGTCAAATTAATTTTTCGCCTTTTTTGGCACAGAATAGGGGCGGGGGCCAAGCTACCCAGGCCTGGGTAGCTTGGCCCCCGCCTAAAATCTTTTTCCAGAGTCCCCCAAAATACAAAACAATGACTGTAAATGTTACGCCTACTGTTAAATGAAAAGAAAAACCAAAGTTTAATGTGTTTTGGTCAAATTAATTTTTCGCCTTTTTTGGCATAGAATAGGGGCGGGGGCCAAGCTACCCAGGCCTGGGTAGCTTGGCCCCCACCTAAAATCTTTTTCCAGAGTCCCCCAAAATATAAAACAATGTCTGTAAATGTTACGCCTACTTTTAAATGAAAAGAAAAACCAAAGTTTAATGTGTTTTGGTCAAATTATTTTTTCGCCTTTTTTGGCGCAGAATAGGGGCGGGGGCCAAGCTACCCAGGCCTGGGTAGCTTGGCCCCCGCCTAAAATCTTTTTCCAGAGTCCCTCAAATTAAAAAACAATTTCTGTAAATGTTACGCCTACTGTTAAATGAAAAGAAAAAAACAAAGTTTAATGTGTTTTGGTCAAATTAATTTTTCGCCTTTTTTGGCATAGAATAGGGGCGGGGGCCAAGCTTCCTAGGCCTGGGTAGCTTGGCCCCCACCTAAAATCTTTTTCCAGAGTCCCCCAAAATACAAAACAATGTCTGTAAATGTTACGCCTACTGTTAAATGAAAAGAAAAACCAAAGTTTAATGTGTTTTGCTCAAATTATTTTTTCGCCTTTTTTGGCGCAGAATAGGGGCGGGGGCCAAGCTACCCAGGCCTGGGTAGCTTGGCCCCCGCCTAAAATCTTTTTCCAGAGTCCCCCAAAATACAAAACAATGACTGTAAATGTTACGCCTACTGTTAAATGAAAAGAAAAAACAAAGTTTAATGTGTTTTGGTCAAATTAATTTTTCGCCTTTTTTGGCATAGAATAGGGGCGGGGGCCAAGCTACCCAGGCCTGGGTAGCTTGGCCCCCACCTAAAATCTTTTTCCAGAGTCCCCCAAAATACAAAACAATGTCTGTAAATGTTACGCCTACTGTTAAATGAAAAGAAAAACCAAAGTTTAATGTGTTTTGGTCAAATTAATTTTTCGCCTTTTTTGGCATAGAATAGGGGCGGGGGCCAAGCTACCCAGGCCTGGGTAGCTTGGCCCCCACCTAAAATATTTTTCCAGAGTCCCCCAAAATACAAAACAATGTCTGTAAATGTTACGCCTACTGTTAAATGAAAAGAAAAACCAAAGTTTAATGTGTTTTGGTCAAATTAATTTTTCCCCTTTTTTGGCACAGAATAGGGGCGGGGGCCAAGCTACCCAGGCCTGGGTAGCTTGGCCCCCGCCTAAAATCTTTTTCCAGAGTCCCCCAAAATACAAAACAATGACTGTAAATGTTACGCCTACTGTTATATGAAAAGAAAAACCAAAGTTTAATGTGTTTTGGTCAAATTAATTTTTCGCCTTTTTTGGCATAGAATAGGGGCGGGGGCCAAGCTACCCAGGCCTGGGTAGCTTGGCCCCCACCTAAAATCTTTTTCCAGAGTCCCCCAAAATATAAAACAATGTCTGTAAATGTTACGCCTACTGTTAAATGAAAAGAAAAACCAAAGTTTAATGTGTTTTGGTCAAATTATTTTTTCGCATTTTTGGCGCAGAATAGGGGCGGGGGCCAAGCTACCCAGGCCTGGGTAGCTTGGCCCCCGCCTAAAATCTTTTTCCAGAGTCCCTCAAATTAAAAAACAATTTTTGTAAATGTTACGCCTATTGTTAAATGAAAAGAAAAAACAAAGTTTAATGTGTTTTGGTCAAATTAATTTTTCGCCTTTTTTGGCATAGAATAGGGGCGGGGGCCAAGCTTCCTAGGCCTGGGTAGCTTGGCCCCCACCTAAAATCTTTTTCCAGAGTCCCCCAAAATACAAAACAATGTCTGTAAATGTTACGCCTACTGTTAAATGAAAAGAAAAAACAAAGTTTAATGTGTTTTGGTCAAATTAATTTTTCGCCTTTTTTGGCGCAGAATAGGGGCGGGGGCCAAGCTACCCAGGCCTGGGTAGCTTGGCCCCCGCCTAAAATCTTTTTCCAGAGTCCCCCAAAATACAAAACAATGACTGTAAATGTTACGCCTACTGTTAAATGAAAAGAAAAACCAAAGTTTAATGTGTTTTGGTCAAATTAATTTTTCGCCTTTTTTGGCGCAGAATAGGGGCGGGGGCCAAGCTACCCAGGCCTGGGTAGCTTGGCCCCCGCCTAAAATCTTTTTCCAGAGTCCCTCAAATTAAAAAACAATGACTGTAAATGTTACGCCTACTGTTATATGAAAAGAAAAACCAAAGTTTAATGTGTTTTGGTCAAATTAATTTTTCGCCTTTTTTGGCATAGAATAGGGGCGGGGGCCAAGCTACCCAGGCCTGGGTAGCTTGGCCCCCACCTAAAATCTTTTTCCAGAGTCCCCCAAAATATAAAACAATGTCTGTAAATGTTACGCCTACTGTTAAATGAAAAGAAAAACCAAAGTTTAATGTGTTTTGGTCAAATTATTTTTTCGCCTTTTTTGGCGCAGAATAGGGGCGGGGGCCAAGCTACCCAGGCCTGGGTAGCTTGGCCCCGCCTAAAATCTTTTTCCAGAGTCCCTCAAATTAAAAAACAATTTCTGTAAATGTTACGCCTATTATTAAATGAAAAGAAAAAACAAAGTTTAATGTGTTTTGGTCAAATTAATTTTTCGCCTTTTTTGGCATAGAATAGGGGCGGGGGCCAAGCTTCCTAGGCCTGGGTAGCTTGGCCCCCACCTAAAATCTTTTTCCAGAGTCCCCCAAAATACAAAACAATGTCTGTAAATGTTACGCCTACTGTTAAATGAAAAGAAAAACCAAAGTTTAATGTGTTTTGGTCAAATTAATTTTTCGCCTTTTTTGGCGCAGAATAGGGGCGGGGGCCAAGCTACCCAGGCCTGGGTAGCTTGGCCCCCGCCTAAAATCTTTTTCCAGAGTCCCCCAAAATACAAAACAATGACTGTAAATGTTACGCCTACTGTTAAATGAAAAGAAAAACCAAAGTTTAATGTGTTTTGGTCAAATTAATTTTTCGCCTTTTTTGGCGCAGAATAGGGGCGGGGGCCAAGCTACCCAGGCCTGGGTAGCTTGGCCCCCGCCTAAAATCTTTTTCCAGAGTCCCTCAAATTAAAAAACAATTTCTGTAAATGTTACGCCTACTGTTAAATGAAAAGAAAAACCAAAGTTTAATGTGTTTTGGTCAAATTAATTTTTCGCCTTTTTTGGCATAGAATAGGGGCG